>VZTQ01000424.1:0-14566 GCA_013400755.1 Pelecanoides urinatrix | reverse complement strand
GTGTATATATATATGTGTGTGTGTGTGTGTATCTATATATATAGATAGATAGATACACACACACACCCCTGATCTAGTTGAAGATGTCCCTGCTCATTGCAAGGGGTTTGGACTAGATGACCTTTAAAGGTCCCTTCCAACCCAAGCTGTTCTATGATATGTTTGGAGAGCACCTCTTACAGCCCATTACTCTCAGCTAGAGCCAGCATACTTGTGCAATAGCAGTAAGGCAAAAAGAAGTCACCTGACATCTTCCAAATGTTATTTTTCTGGGTTGCACAAAGAAATAGGTCTAGATTAATCAAGTTTAGTGAGTTATGTTGATGTCTACAACCCCAAATAGTCTGTCCCCATGCTTTTTTTTTTTTTTTTTTTGGGAGGGGGGGGACGACCATCAGAGATGTACCTATTTATTTTCGGTACATAACAGCACACAACCTGAAATAAGGCTAGCTAAATCCAATTTGTGAGCTAGAGATTTCTACAGTTTTGCATAATCTCTTCTCACAACCCTTCCTAGCTCTCAGTTAAGAAATGTTCAATAATTTGTTGTGAACCAGCCTAATTCACAACAGGACTGAAGACAAGCATGACAACAATAGGTCACACAGTACTCCTCAGTGATAGAGATACAAAGATACAACAGTCAAGCAATCTGTTCTAAAAGGAATCTTTAAGACAACAGGGGTTTTTTGTTTGTTTGTTCTGTTTTTCTGGGGGGGTTGTTTGGGGTTTTTTTTTTCCCAATAGACAAAGAATTGTACTCCAGAAAATGAGATTTAAGTTTCCCTTTTTGTTATTGTTAAATGCCATAGGTAGCAAATACCTTCCTTAATTTAAGAAAAACAACGAAAAAGGAAAAAACAACTAAGCTGTGTAATAGCTTAGATTAGCTGAAGAACCAACATGAATTTGGAAATCACGTTCTTTCCATATTTGTTTCTTGCTTATAGCAATACCAAAATTTTCTTCTTGCAAATATTAACTTACACAAATATAAAACTTACATTTCTAAAATAAAACAAAAATTCTCCACATCCTCGAATTATCCACAAGATGGCAGTGCTTCCATCATACAGAGTAATCTGACCAAACTGATTATCAGTACAACCTGTCTTTCCTTGACTACACATACAGATGTAAGAAGATGCTATTTTACTCATATCCAGACAAAACGCTCACCATTCAGCAACTGGCTGAGCAGTATTTAACATGCTGTAATAATGAATTTTACAGGCAAACAACTAACAGCCAGATTGGAGAAGGTCATTTGGGGTTGACTCTTCTGTGAATGTACTGGCCTCCAAACCTTCTAAAAAACCAATAATAATTATAGGCTTCATATCTGGTGCAAAGAGTAACGTAAGGGCTGCTAAACTGGTCAGTTTATCCCCTCCAGCCAGCTGGCTAGCTATCCAAGACCCACTCAACATCTTAGTTCTGACTGGTGACGAATCATAATAACAAATACTATCCTGTGTATTTCTATGCAGCAAAATAAAGGCATGATTGTGCATGTGTTACAATGTGTACTAATTTGATATAGCTATTGCAGTGAACACAAAACAGCATATGCTGTCAACTATAGTGTAAACTCCTCACACACCCTTAGTTTTCATTCACCTTGCTGTTGTTGCTTATGCTAACAATATTAAACTTATACAGAACACCTGCCTGGCCTACCGTCATGTTTTCATTTAGCTGCACAGATTTTCACTGTCCAGATTAAATCATGTTGTATCTGAGAAGCAAGGAACTATCATTGTTTTAGACAAAGAAACAAAACATGGAGAATATTTCTGCCATTGTGAAATTATCGTTGTTTGGGGTCTCTTTCATTACTTACCTGCATATCTTCAGTCTAACTCAAAGTTGGGGCCACCAGTTTTTCCCCAATTTAAAAATCTTCCCTCGGGGGGCAGGGGGGGAGAAAAAAAAAATAACCAAGTATCAATCAAGTAAAAACAAGATTATGACCTTTTATCTGCAAAATTTTTCACATAAGAAATACTTTACAAACTAAATATTAATCTCCTGGTTTAATCCACAGCATATTCTTGCAGTAGATATTCTAAGGTGTGCTGGTTTTGGCTGGGATAGAGTTACTTTTCTTCATAGAAGCTAGTATGGGGCTATGTTTTGGATTTGTGCTGGAAACAGTGTTGATAACACAGGGATGTTTTAGTTATTGCTGAGCAGTGCTTACACAGAGTCAAGGCCTCTTCTGCTTCTCACTCCACCCCACCAGCAATTAGACTGGGGGTGCACAAGAAGTTGGGAGGAGACACGGCTGGGACAGCTGACCCCAACTGACCAAAGGGATATTCCACACCATATGACGTCATGCTCAGCATATAAAGCTGGGGGAAGAAGAAGGAAGGGGGGGATGTTTGGAATGATGGCGTTTGTCTTCCCAAGTAACTGTTACACATGATGGAGCCCTGTTTTCCTGGAGATGGTTGAACACCTGCCTGCCGATGGGAAGTAGTGAATGAATTCCTTGCTTTGCTTTGCTGGTGTACACGGCTTTTGCTTTACCTATTAAACTCTCTTTAGATCAACCCACAGGTTTTCTCACTTTTACCCTTCCAATTCTCTCCCACATCCCATTGTGGGGGGAGAGAGTGAGCAGCTGTGTGGTGCTTAGTTGCTGGCTGGGGTTAAACCACGACAGTCCTTTTTGGCACCCAATGTGGGGCTTGAAGTGTTTGAGATAATGGCAGATTTGATTGGAATGTGCTAGATCAAATTTATAGCTGTTATTGCTGTTTAGCTATTAATCATCAGGCTTCTGTGCTTGCCCTGGGGCTTACTTGTCTTACTGTATGTTAGAGTCTAGTGCTCGTTAGTGGCTGCTTTTTGCTTTCGCTGCTTGCTGTACTGCTTACCATCTTATTCTGCTATGCCTGGGAACATTTTGATAACAGCAATGGTGATGAGCACGGGCTGGCAGATGGCCAGGGCATTGCTGTTGTTTCTGTGCTGCTGTACTGGACAGGCTGGAACTCCAGTGTGAACTCGAGTCGAAGGGACTGTGACCTGTGGATAAGTCCATGTGGGAGCAGGACACCCCGAAGCATCTGTGGCTGTGAATAAGTCCTCACCAGAGCAGGTATATCTTGAAGTGTCTGTGGCCGTGGTTATGCCTGTGCCACAGCAGGTATACCTCTGAAGGGATTGTGGGCCATGCATAAGTCCACAGTGGAGAAGGTACCTCAAAGCATCTGTGGCTGTGGATGAGTCCATGCTGCAGCAGGTACACCTTGAAGCATCAGTGGCTGTGCATGAGGTCATGCTCCAGCACCTCAAAGCATGTGCCCCGGATAAGCCCACAACACAAGGCCAAACAATATTGACCTAAAATTTCAGAAGTTACTAAGTCTCTGAGAATTTCCTGCTCTACAGTAAATGAGCAGCAGAGTGGCAAAACTTCTAGCACGTCCACAGGACAGTTGTTTTCTTACTATTCAAAACAAAATAAAAATGTCAGTGGGCAACAGAAGTGTCAAATTTTAAAAAAAAAATTTAAAAATTCAAACTAGAAGTATTTTCTTAGTATGATAACAGCAGACTCTTATGACTAATTTGCCAGAAAAGGATCAGATAACAGAACAGAAAACCAGATGGAATATCTGTTGAAACATGTAGGTTTGCACACCAATCAAGTATATATCATCCCAGCTGGTGCAAACCCAGCTCGCATTGGACCATAAGCCTGCATATTAATGGCTGAAACACTGAAATAGGAGAGTTATTGCACTTGGATTGGGACTTTGAATGAACTAGTATGCTTATACTCTTTTTTACCCCTCCATGTCTTGCTAAATTTTAATTCCTCTTATATAAGAATAGAATTACAAACTAGCACAATTTAAACTACTTTGCCATATGTCCTTGTTAAGCACATTAATAGCCTAATTCCCTGTTATCTGTTCTGGCTAACTACTAGTTTTCAGGTGTTACAGTTTTCTGTTCTATGAAGTAGTATACATGCTGAAACTAAATATATGTATACATTTAAGAAAACTTTCATTTCTTTATAAAAACCTGTAATAGCAATCATATTTCTCAAGAGTTCTCCACTAGAAGAGAATAATGTTCCTAGAAAGGTTTTTTCCGTAGATTTTGCTCATCTTTAAAATTCACCACTAACTTGTACAAAATAGCCTAGATGTGACTTCTAGACCATTGAGGGAAAGAAGAGACATAGAACACACCTGTGTATACGTAAGAGGAAAAAATTGAGTAGCAATGAGTGTTTTTTGTTTTCCCTATGTTTCCCTGTACTCCAGTCATTTGATATTTTCTGTGTATGGTAGGAGAGGAACATGGAAGTGACTAAAGAATTCTCTAATTTGGCAGGGGGGGGGGATCAAACATCTAATGATAAGGAGAAAACCTTCTCCAGGACACTTTATTGCAACTCTTGTGTGTTTGTCAGTTGTATTTTGGTTCCTGTTCTGCAAACACATGGGACAGTTTTTTAAGTCAATGAATTACCATTTGCACACACACCCTTTCAAGATTAGAACTTTGGGCTGTAACCTCTATGAGTTTAGGACTAAGTCCTTTCAGTGTACATGTGGCACTTAGCCCATTGTCATTATGGAAAGAAAAATAAAGAAGGGATAAAACTGAGTAATTCAGTCACATTTTCCTTCTCCTTACTTCTACAGAACCAAAGGGTTATATTGCATTTAAAATCTCCATCTCTAAGATTTGAGGAAGTTCATCATGAAAATAGGATTCAGACTCCTTGAGTTCTCTGAGAAGGCTTAATTTAGAATTAACCCCCAGCATTTGACTTTTCTACAAGAAAAAAAGAATCAGAATTATTACTTCCATTCCAAACTCAGGCCTCAGCAAATATATTGAAAACTCTAGAACAGCGCAAGGTTACTTTGTGCCTATAGCCATACTTGTTCTTTTGTCAGCAGCTAGATTCTCATGATCTCCTGCACCCTCCAGCTAAAAGTATGACTGAGAGTTATTCCTAACTGATTCACAAGTGACCTTGAAATTATTTAGCTTAAGGTTTTGCCTTCTCAAGAATAATAGTTGGCTGCACTTGATGATCTCTATTCAAATACTTTAACTCCATACTATTTCCAGCTCTTTGCAAAGCAGCACAGACCACTACCCCTGCTGGGTAGTGGTGGTTTTGACTGGTTTTGCAGCAAAATGTTCACTTTCTAGCCCATACACACTACCAGGACCTGAGAAACTCACTAGATTTCTTCCACTTATGTCTCATGATTCCTTTATTTATTGGTAAATCAGATTCTTTTCCTCCTCTCAGACCTGCCAGGATGAGTGATCCTAAATGAAACAGTAAAATAAGAAGTCATGAGGTAGCAATAGTCTCAATCTAAGTAATCTGTAGAGAAGAAATGTGATATTCACAACGCTACTGCCAATAACTAAGCCCCAAAGCTGCACTTTATTATTTTATTAAGGCCAAGAGTTCAATTTGGCAAAGTTCCAGCACAAGCTTCGACCATGCTGGTTGTAGTGGTTGACAGACATCATTCTGCTGCTAATGTAAATGGTTTTGCTGGCAGCAAGCAGTCAAATGTATAGATTTCTTGTCGAAGATACAAAGAGTACTGAAACACACAAGGTAAAGTATGACTGATACAGAAAAAGCATATGAAGGTTAAAGGAACATTTAACAAAACTGTATCTGATTTCTTTTTAAAAATTAAAGCAAGGTTCTTATCAAATGAAAGCCAAATGACTGCTTTCTCTTTTCTGTACAGGAGCTGACACATTGACTGAACTTCGTTTTTTATTGTGCCTATGACAAAATAATTTTGCTAAAGTTAACTAAAATCTTTGCTTGTAGTTAGGAACAAAACAGCAGCGTGCCATTCTCCAGTAAATCTGACAACACACACAAAAATATTCACACCATAGTTACTAGAAGGCCAGGACTGACTCAGCTCCAAAACAACACTTATCTTTAGATGCAAGAATTCTCTAACAAAAGTTACTAGAGCTTTAAGCTGAAACCAGTCTCCAGTGATGTGCATAGAGCATATGTTAGCACAAAAAGGGCAAAATCACTCTAAGGGGATACAACTCAGTCTCCCTCCATAGCTGGCTAGGTGACAGACCTTTAAATAATGCTATAAAATTATCATCAGCAATTTCTGCAACCCTTCTTGATCGTGTCCATCACTGTATTGGTACAGTACAAAACAAGAAAAGGCTCTGACACTTTATAAAGTCTATTACTGGGAATAGCACCATGACCCAGGACTTCCACAACCAAGTAGCAACAAGGGTAAGGCCCATACACAGGCTTCCAAAGCAAGTTATGCACCCACAGGCATGACTGTACTCATCCTAAACATAGCAACACATACCAGCAATAATAGCTTGCTTCCTCTCTGCAAAGAATTAAAATTTAATTCTTCTTTTTAAGAAGACAGGTTACATTCAGCCATTGCTCATTCAGAAAGAGGGTCCCTGCACCATTTTTTCAATACTGCACCTAATAGTCTTCAGGTGAAGAAGGTGAAAGGCTACATTTGCCTTTCTTGCAGCTTAGAGAAAACTTCTGATCAACGGTTCATCCCCTCTTTCTTTCATTCTGTTGTTTCCAAGTGATGAGTAGAAATTAATCCCTAAATACATGACTTCACACTTTTACTTCTACATTTCATCCCACTTCTCCAGTCTTTAAGGTATTTCTGTAAAGCATCATCATATTCTGTTGCATTAATTATGCTATTCAAAATCCTCAAGAGAGTTACAAGATTCCTCCAGAAAGTAAACCAAAGAAGTAAAATTCCTATTTCTACTAGGTATTAAAATTCATAGATTCAATAAAGGTTGGGAAGTTTTTTTACACATAACATTTTTATTCTAGGCAGTTCCTTGTTATGCCTCTATCTCCCACAGGCAATAATCACCTATTTTACTCTGTATCACAAGGCTAGTAAACTTTCTACCTTTTCCTTTGCTAACATGTCACTCTGATCTCAAATTTTATTAACATAATTAATTAATTAATTTTGCTTAAAGCAAAATTGTTTCCAAATGGTACTAAATATATTGGTTCTTTTTTGGATGTGAAACATCCAAATGATGTGCTTAAAAGCTTGTCCTTTTTCTAACAGCTGTATTAACTGCTCTGATGCAAGGTGTTACCTCACCTTTTCTTGCAGTTTGGTGACATTATCAAAAGATGTCGTTTGTATACTCTCACTCTTTTTACATAAAATCAGTCCTTGGATGAAAATGCCTCTGAAGCCAGTGAAGTCAATTGTGACACTGGAAGAAAGCAACTGGGAAAATTATTACTTGTTTCACTTTCTGCAGTTGTTCTATTGCCTGCTTCTTTATAGGCCTACAAAGTTGATGCTTTTAGCATATATAGCTACACTGTACAATGGCTTTGTTCTCAAAGCTAGCTAAATATGCTATCCCACCCATTTTTGGAGGTGAGGGTTAATATTCAACCAAGATCATTCCCCAGATCAAATTTGCACTGATATTTGTACCAGCACAAACAAAGGCAGCAACCCCAGCTGGGTGGGAAAAAGCATCTAGGAACAAGAGTGTAGATGAGAGAATTCTGTGTAGTTGGCTTTGTTTCAGTAACCACCATATTATAAAATTACGTTTTTAAAAAATTCCTTGAGCAGTTCATTTGTTTCAAAATACATATTATTTCATTGTTGTTTTCATCTCTAGTTTCCATATTTCATCAGGTATGGGTCAAGAGTGAACTCTAGACCTCTTTGCTGAAGTAGCTGTTTCAGAAAGCACAATTAATTTTTCATTTTTAAGTACATTGGTAATTCACTATAACAAATAACTGCTGGCAGCGATCTTTGAAAGACTTATTTGAATCTTCTCCTTATTAATTATTTAACCTCTGAAATAATTCTTCTTTTTTTTTTTTAAGATCCTACATTTTTCCTGTTTTTAAGACTGTGTGACTAATCATAGACTTATGTAAGACAACAGATTAAATAATCCATTTAGTCCTGAATCATGGATTGTACAATCAGATTTATAACAACTATCCAGACTGCCATTCCTATTGAAAATAGAGAATTTTGATGTCTTATATTGAAACAGCAACAGATGGAATTAAAATTATTAATGATTATACAAAAATGATGATAGCAAAAAGGTAATAGATATGTTTTAAAAACCCCAATGACTTCTTTCTAAATGGGCTAGAAAAAAAAAAGATTAGTAAAAGAGGCATTCCTTTGTCTGTAAATCATGCCTTTTTCCTCTTCAAATTATCCATTTTGTTGTTTTTTACAGATAAAATTATGCTGTGGTCCTAATCTTAGAATATATAACATGTGGTTAATTCATATTAAACATATCAAGCAGTCTTCTTGACTCCCATATGCAAAATGTCTTTCTTTTTGAATTATAGAAGCTGAATTGTTAGATTGGCAAGTGTCATACAATAATTTACCAGTAGAAATTAAACTTCTCAAGTGTTACAGAATATATAATCTGATAACCGACAAATGCTGTACTCTTCCATAAGAATAATAATTTATTTCTATTTTTATCCAGTTACAGTGGCATTGGAGAGTGGGAATTCCTCTGATACACCTTCTTGGTTTGCCATATGCAAAGCCTAAATGAATCATACAAATTAATGTAGCCATCTTAAATAGTTGGCAAAAACAAAATTCACAAATATCTTACAATGTAGATTCATTAATGAAGAAGTACGATTTGTAGGTCTTCTAATGCCTCCTCTTTTTTAGGCTTTCAGTATCCTTTAAGATTTGATTTGGAAACTTCCCTTTTCAAATGCTGAATCACATCTGGAGAATTTGATGAGAAAGGGACCCTGAAGACCTTTATGTAATCCACCAGTAAAGGCACTGGGAGTTAGGCATTTCTTTATATCATAGACATGCATTTATTTTTATCATAGACACTCAATTTATTTAATGTGGCAACCTCTGTTCAAATTTAAATGGGTGAGGATCATGACCTCATGTCATTGAGCAATCAATGATAACTAGGAACTGATTTTTACTGGAGTGCAAAAAGACTGAGATCCCAGTTGGCTTCAGTAGGAGCCTACTGAGAGAGTACCCTAGGTCTTCCAAGATGTTCACTATATCACAGAAACTAGGTTGACATGAAGTATTTACTTTTTTTGAGAATATTTTACAACTTCATTCATGCTGCTCTGGGTGGAAGTAGCATCCCACTCCTCTCATCCATTCCCACAGCAGGGACAGCAAAATGGGTCCAAAGTGATTTTGTTGAGTAACAGCAAAGTGCTAGATAAGTTCTGCAGGAAGATGCTTATCTGGAAGAAAAAATAACTAGATATTAAGAAAAACGTTCCTTTGAGCAAACTACTGGCTGATATGAAATCTCACCCATGAAGAGGCTTTAAAACCAGGACCTTGCTGGGAATGGTTTTGGTATATTTGAGTCTTCCTTGGTACAGCAAATTGAAATAGAACATACTGTGAGGATCTCTACATTTTTCTGTTCCAGGTTCAACATTGGTTTTATAAGGCTTTTATTTGTATGTATTTTACTACTTTCAGAACTCTTAAATGGATATTCAGAAAGAATACTCTTGAAGATAAATTTAAGGACAAAGGAATCCTTCAGGAAGTGTACAAGTTTAACAAGTAACTGAACCTCTGTATGGCATTTTCACCTAGTCTATTGAAACAGGTGAATAATTCTGAGGTCTTTTGAATACACATTTACAATGTCTTATCACAGATACTGGATTCAGACATTTCTCTAACTATGATACATTAAGATGTACTAAGATAATTCAATATTCAACGAGCATCAGACTCACATTCCCACTAATCAACAAGTGTTAATGTGACAAGAACATGCAGCATATGGAGATCATGCCTGACTGAGGGCTAAAGCATCTTTCTTATGCCACCTACGCCAACGTACGTATTCCTTTGTATGTTTTGTTAGAAACATAGAATCATAGAACAGTTTGGATTGGAAGGGACCTTTAAAGGTCATCTAGTCCAACCCCCCTGCCATAGGCAGGGACATCTTCCACTAGATCAGGTTGCTCAGAGCCCCATCCAACCTGACCTTGAGTGTTGCAGGGACGGGGCATCTACAGCCTCTCTGGGCAACCTGTTCCAGTGTTTCACAACCCTCATTGTAAAAAATTTCTTCCTTATATACACACTAAATTTACCCTCTTTTTGTTTCAAACCATTCCCCTTTGTCCTGTCACAACAGGCCCTGCTAAAAAGTTTGTCCCCATCTTTCTTATAAGCCCCCTTTAAGGACTGAAAGGCTACAATAAGGTCTCCCTAAAGCCTTCTCTTCTCCAGGCTGAACAACCCCAACTCTCTCAGCCTTTCTTTATAGGAGAGGCGTTCCATCCCCCTGATAATTCTCATGGCCCTCCTCTGGACCCGCTCCAACAGGTCCATGTCCTTCTTGTGCTGAGGGTTCCAGAGCTGGACACAGTACACCAAGTGGTGTTTCTGTATAGTTGTCTATATTCACATCTGCCATTTTAAAAGCAATACTATATTCTACATGGGATTCATGTAGAAACTGTTGAGTGGATGAAAAGAATACAGTTGAAGAGTTATTGGTTATTGGTTCCAGTCTGATTTCTCTGCTACTCAGGCAAGTTGCTTAAACTTTTGGTTTCCGATTTCACATATCTATGAAGTGGGGCACAGCATCCCACAGGGATGCTGAAAGGCTTTATTGTATGAATACTTTAAAAGCATTTTAACATTCTTGGTTGAAAACAAATCATTACAAATAACCATTTCATTGTTTAAATACTCATATTTGATATTTTTAGTGCTACAAGTAAACATTTTGTTACTGAATTATTCAAATAATGTTTTTCTCATAATAATAAATCTTGAACCAACAGACCCCAAGTTTATAGTGGTTTTTTTTTTTGTTCTTTAGCAACATTACCTATTATAATTTTCAAGGTGAAATAAATGAGCTAAATGCACAGGTCAGATAAACAAATGTTCTTCTAAAACTACCCACTGTAAACTCTGACCCTGAACTAAATTTTGCCCATCAACCCATTAAATGTGCTAAATAACATGACTTCCACTGATGCCAGTCAGGAGGGTAACAGAAAAAGAGACATTATGTCTGATAGTAAAGTTCTCTTGGTTTCCTTTTAGAATTTTCTCAGAGGAGTTGCTTGTTACAAAAAAAACCAAAACCAATGTGTCAAAACAAAACCAAAAAACAAACCTCACAGGAGGTGGAAGAGATTTAAACGAAGATGCAGGAAGAGATTTAAACCAGAATTTGCTATGCCTACCACAATAAAGCAGAAGAAAAAAACAAAGCAAAGACAGGAGGGAGAAGTGATTAATTAGATGGCCGTGAAAACTGGAAGCTCTTTTCTTTTCAACTAGGAAATGTATATTTATAGAATAAGAATATCCCAAGAATGAATGTTAATCACATTTTTATGGTGTCAGGAGATTTAGGTTAATAATCAAAGTATCGTTTATACACATAACATTGCTTGCTGTTAAGTGAACTGCTAATTCATCAATTGTATTTGTAAAGATAAAGTAGGAAGAAGATAATGGGATTGCATAACTCAGTTCCATACAGAACTGCATATTAAGCACACTGATTTTCTCATGTGTAACAGCAAATGTAATTCAGCTGCATATGAGGCTGGTTTGGGGTTCTATTCCTTCATTTTCAAAAGTCTTTTAAAACATCTCTGTCTACAGATAACTCTCTAGGGGAAATAAGGTGGCAAGGAAAAGGCAAAGCATACATACAAACAGAAGCACTGTGAACCATTCCCAATGCGGGCTTACAGAGCATTAAAAATGTAAACCACATCTGAAGAGAACCAAAAAGGAAGAGCACAAGTTGTAGGAACATGTTTGAGGTGTCATCAGAAATTTCCTTGGCAGTTACACATGCAGGTCTAATCACAATCTCTCTGTAAATAGCCTCTTAATATTGAAGTAGTTCAGTTTTACAGGCCAGAAGTCAATTTCATGTTTATATGCTCTATAAAACACTGTGGCTGTACAGACTTCAAGAACTCTCTGTAGTGGGGATTCCCTTTGAGGAGGAGAGATAATTTTTCTGGTCAAAGGTGTGAGAATTCCCTTTCAGTTTTACTTTACTGTAGGGGTTGTATAAAATTCCTTTTCCCTCATCCCATCTGTAGCTAGAGAAATCAGAAGTCAGAGCAAGTCTTGCACATGACATACCCTACCACCCAGCAAAACAACTTGAAACCAATAAAATTCCTACTCCGACACTGAATTTTCCAACCTAAATTCAGTCATGGACACAGTTAATATATTAAATTCATACATATATTTTACATGTCAGTCTGCATGAGTCCTCCAAACATAGTTGAGCACTGTACTGTGGATAGTAGGCAATGGTTAACAGCTGGGAGCAGGCAGAAGGTGTGTATGAAGGGAAGATTAAACTTCCCTGAGTTTTTGTGGTCTGCTTCTGAGCAAAGTAAAAAAGGTTAGTCTAAATAACCTTCAGCTGAAGTTTAAACTAAGTAATTTGACGTGTTCTGCAAAGACTAGACATGCCCATGCAATGTGGTACCATTTGGGAAAAATGTAGTCCACAGCTGAGATCAATTCATTCTGGAACAAAGTTACACAGGTGAGTTTAAACTTCACCTGTGTAACTTTGCCTGTAAACAGAACTAGAAACTACACATCAAAACCAGTCTAGAAAATTGTTCCCTACTGTTTTGTGCCTTCTAGGTCCTGGTTCCTAGGCAAGAACTGCATGTCTAATCTTAGTAGGTGTATTCATGCCCCAAGTGTAACAAAACTCCCCCTTCGTTCAGTTCCTTCTGTTGATTTTACCACTAGAGGAGATAATCCAGCTCCATAGATTATCACTTCTTTTGCTTGTGGAGGTTTCCAGGTATCACAGAAGTTGGCACTTCAAGAAAGACTGAAATTCACTGATGTTTGCCATGTATTTAGGAATGCTGTAGCTAGATGTTTAATCTACTGTTGTGGTTTAACCCAGTAGGCAGCCAAACACCACACAGCCGCTCACTCTCTCTCCCCCACCCCGCCCAGTGGGATGGGGGAGAAAATCAGAAAAAAAGTAAAATTCCTGGATTGAGATAAAGACAGTTTAATAGAACAGAAAAGGAAGGGAAAATTGTAATAATATTACTAATACTACTACTAATAATGGTAGAATATACAAAATGAGTGATGCACAATGCAATTGCCCACCACCTGCCGACCAGCAGCGAACGCTGCTTCCGGGACCACGCCTCCTAGTTTATATACCAAGCATGATGTCATATGGTATGGAATACCCTANCTTCCCCATCCTTTCGCACCAAGTGCACCCAGGTCCTTGAGCAAAAGCAATCCTACGAATGGATTTTTCTTTGTCCGAGGCAGGAGTAACTCAGACTGTCTTCCCCAGCATATTTTTTATGTGCACTACAGGGACTTTATCCCCATCTACAGTAAGTAAACGTTTTGATTGGGCAGAGCCAGCTCGATTGAAAGATCCCCTGGTGTTGACTAACCAGGTGGCTTTTGCTAAATGTGTATCCCAATGCTTGAATGTCCCACCACCTGTTGCCCTCAGTGTAGTCTTTAGCAGTCCATTGCATTGTTCCCTTTTCCCGGAGGCTGATAGAGGATGTGATATACCCACTCAATGCCAGGCTCTTTGGCCCAGGTGTCTATGAGGGTGTTTTGGAAATGAGTCCCGTTGTCTGACTCAATTCTTTCTGGGGTGCCATGTTACCATAGGACTTGCTTTTCCAGGCCCAGGGTAGTGTTCAAGGTGGTGACATGGGGCACAGGATATGTTTCCAGCCATCCTTTGGTTGCTTCCACCACATAGCACATAGCACTTGCCTTGGAGAGTTTGTGGGAGTGTAATATAATCAATCTGCTAGGCCTCCCCATGTTTATATTTCAACCATTGTCCTCCATACCAGAGAGGCTTTACTCACTTGGCTTGCTTGATGGCAGCGTATGTTTTACATTCATGGATAACCTGTGCAACAGTCCGCCCCTCAATCACGAGCCCATCTATATGTTGCCTCTCTTCCTTGATGGCCTGAAGTGTCATGGGCCCACCGAGCTATAAATAATTCACCCTTATGTTGCCAGTCCAGATCCACCTAAGCCACTTCAATCTTAGCAGCCTGGTCCACCTGCTCGTTGTTTTGATGTTCTTCAGTGGCCCAACTTTTGGGTATGTGAATCTACATGACATACTCCATACAGCAGCCTTCCACCTCCGATGCTTTCGCACAAGATGTCAGGACCCATCAGAGAACAGGGCATATTGCTTCTAATTTTCTAGTAGCTTATTATACAGTGGAGCCTCTTCAGCATGCATCACCTCCTCCTCTGGCGATATTCCAAAATCTTTGCCTTCTGGCCAATCCATGATCACTTCCAAGATTCCTGGGTGATTGGGGTTTCTTATTTGAGCCCATTGTGTGATCAGTGTAACCCACTTACTCCATGTAGCATCAGTTGCATGATGTCTAGAGAGTCCCCCGCTTTGAATATCCAGCCCCGCACCAGCAGTCAGGGTGCCA
>VZTQ01000422.1:14624-34228 GCA_013400755.1 Pelecanoides urinatrix | reverse complement strand
GTTAAACCACGACAATGCTTTAAAAGCAAGTACTAAAATCTCTGTAACAATAACAAAGGGATGATTATGTAACAAATCTAATAAACTATCTTTAAAATGTGCAACAAAGAAGAACCTAATTCACTTAGAATGTTGACAAGCCTAAATGGTTATGGAGCATCACAAGAGTGAAATTCCTACTTTCAGAAAAATATTAATGCAAATAATAAGACACTATGCCTTCAATGTCCACATTCATCAACCTTTGAAAGAAAGATATAATTCATTAACCATATCTTAAGGAAGCTCTCAGAAGTTAAAAAGTTCAAACTGTCCTAAAAGAAGCAAGGGTATTTTTTCCTATTGCATCTCTTCAAGTTTCCTCTAGTTGCTCTGAGGCAGAGTTTAGAGTAACTTTTCAGTTAAACATTTTCTTAAGTGAATTATTGAGTGCTTGTTTTTGATGTGTGCCAAAGATGCCCAATTTGTACTTTATTCATGCTATACAATTAACTTCTGTGATTATGGTCACAGGATTTATTGGGGGAGGAGAAATTATCTTGTTATACTCCCACACAATGCTCTGCATCTTTAGGATCACATAGTATTTGAACAGGTTCCTATGGTGAGTAGGCTCAAGGTTTTAATAACCTTCTAACTCACACAGAACAAGTATTCATCCCATCTTATAGACGTTTATGTGAGAGCTGCCCAATGTGAAAGAATAAAGTCTGATGGCTTGTTATTTTTGGCCTTATATTTATACCAATTAAAGTGGTATGAAATGAATGAACTGTGTGGCAAATATGTTATCAGTCTGCTTTGGAAGAATTTAATATCTATGTTGGGTTCACTTTGCAAGGGGCAGGTGATTTTACAAAGTACGGTATAGTGGAAATTCAAGCTTACAAACTCAGTGTCTTACAAAATCAGATGTAGACTTTGGCAGTGAGCCAACAGCAAGGTCTATGCGCTACTGACATTCCACTTATGCCTGTCAGAGGCCACCTGGAACTTCTACAAAGTATTGAGTTACATTGAGAAATAGTGGTAATGACAAAAAAAGAGGGTGTT
Source organism: Pelecanoides urinatrix (assembly GCA_013400755.1). Classification (NCBI taxonomy): domain Eukaryota; kingdom Metazoa; phylum Chordata; class Aves; order Procellariiformes; family Procellariidae; genus Pelecanoides; species Pelecanoides urinatrix. Next base: position 33,175 of record VZTQ01000422.1, on the reverse strand, counting down.
TAGGGAGTCCCCTACAGTCTCAATGCCAAACCTTGACCATTGACCACACAAAAAATTTAAGATCTTCCCAGTGAGGGACATCTTTTCACATTGTTAGTGACCTGTCCCAGAAAGGTCCAGATCTGGGACTTGGGTTCTGTGTGATGCCAATATGTGAAAATCTCGCTTCCTTACTTTGAAAGGACCTCTAAACTCTAGCTTATGTTCTCAATCTGTTTTCCCAGTCTACTAACAACAACCACCAGCCTAATGCCGACAAGGCAGTAGACATTTTCTCCTTTTTTTTTTTTTTTTTCTCACCCTCAAATGATGTTTATTTTTGCCAAAGTGTTCAAGTAAAGGTGTGTGAAGGAAGCATCACCTAAGTAAAACCTCTTTTTTCTCATATGTAGTGGTACCACAAATCTGCTACAGGCTTGGGCTCATGTGTTGTTTCTCACAGAAAAAGCAGAAGGCCCATCTTACTCGTAATTCTTTCTTCTCTAGTTCCTTGTGTTTCAATACAAGCACAGCTACATGTTCTGGTAACGGAAAGATGAAGGGGCCACATTTGTACAATGCCTGTGTTTTCCACACTTATCTGCCAAATACTGTCCTTTCCAGCAACCTAAAGACATTAAGCAATATATGTATTCCTTACTTGCTCTCAGCATTTATCAGCTATTAATGTTTTAACACAAAACACAATGTCCATGATACTTGTCTAAAGATAGATCTTGTGTTCATATTTCATGATGGTCAGGAAGGTTCTTCAAATGTCTCTAAAAGGATAAACCTTGTCTTGTTCTGAATGATGTCAACGTCAACCTGGCTAAACAAGGCAGTTTTAGATGGGTGTAGAGGCAAAATCACAACTTCTTTAAAAGAATGACCAATAACAGCTGAGCAAAGAGAGTAATAAAAACATCCATCGTCAGCTGTCCTAGGATTTAAATATAATTGTTATTAGAAACACTTTTATTTTTTGACTGTTTGTAAATTTTTCCAACAACATAAAGTGATTTTGGGCAGATTTTAAAGGGTAAAGTAATACAGTGAAGAGGATAATCTCAAATAGAACATTAAATGCGAAACTAGAGAAAAGAAAAAAGCAGGGAGAAAGGAAGGAGAAAAAATAATTTTTAAAGTCCCAAATGAATTTTGCCATCAAAAGCTAATAAAATTATAAAATCTGTACCATAACCTTCAAGGATCTTCTGAACGCATAATTTTCCATGTGAATAGAGTTATTATACTTAAAATAAATATAAGATCATGTAGACTTTCATAGCACCTGAGTCAAAGAAGGGTACTAAGTTTATTTTATAAAAAATATAGCCTTTTAGACAAAGAACTTACTTTTACTACTACAATTTGTTAAACTGTTCTAGATATTTGATTTTTTTTTTCATTTTAAAGTCTCTCATATTTTTATAAACTCTAATAACTTTTTATTACACATATAAAAGCTTTTTCCGAAAATTATGTAAGATTTTGCAAAGTACTTGATCGCTTTTCACAAACACTTAATGCTACTTAACACAGAGTAAGTGTTTGAACTTCCCTTAATAAAACTCTTATTATTATATTCTTCTTTTTAAAAGGTAGACACGTATTTTCCCACATATGAAACATTCTAATGTTCTATTTATAAAAAGCAAACTTTGTGTTTAGACCTAAAGCATAACTTAAATAAGAAATTAGACAATCCAGGGAAATATGTTTCAGAATGTGAGTTAAAAATACATGGTACATACCATAGCAGTTCGTTCTTTGCCAAGAAACCTAGCTCAGGAGAGGAAGCAAAGAAAGCGAAGGAATACGTGGACTGTGAAGATGGGACCAAGTATTAAAGTGCTATCAGTAACTCCAAGTTTGTAACACCAATTCCGTCAGGTTCTTGGTGTGAACTTGTACATTACATCCAAATGTGAAGCCACGTGCATGAGCATAGGATTCAACACTCGTTTTTACCCCTACTTCCTCAATGCAAGAAATAAGAGCAGTGATTCTCTAAGACAAGGAAATCTCTGCTGGAAGCTAATAGTATTTTACAATGTGATTCTTATCTGGCACAAAATGTAATTTGCAGGATAGTCACATGTTTTGTATTATGCAATGATGTAATCCTTAACTTTTCAAAGTACTTTTGACAAGATTCAGAGAGTCATGATGTATTTATAATTATGATATCTGTTAAAAATAAAAAGTAAGTAATGAGTTGTTTCTATTTTTTCTCTGGCACAGAACATACAGGCAAAACAGATGATTATCAAATTTCTCTATAGATGTGCATTGAAAGCTGAGTTTTCAGAGGGACTCATAAAAAAACCCTCAATATACTGGAAAAGTCATTTCATTGCCATGAAAACTGGAAGACCGTAATCAAATTTCAGTATGTGATGAAATTTACTTCAAAAAATTATGCATTCAGCAGATTATTAATTAACAGTCTGAACTGTTTACTCCTAAATCAATCAATTCATTTTAGCATGTTTTTAGGGTATATTTTAGGGTATATTCTAGTTAATATTCAGCCCTGAAAATACAGTAAATTACTCTGCATTCAGGTACTTACTCCTCATTAATATACTTGCAGCTGGCAAAGCTATACGTTCATAGGAGAAATTTAGGAATGGAAATTTCATTTTTACATTTCATTGGAAATACAACATTTTTCAATTTTCTGTTCATCCTGAGTGGATGAACTGGTTTCTGACTCCTTCAGCCAAACAAGAGACAGAAAGAATGCCAGGTGGTCAATGTAATTAGACAACAAATATAAAGTTCAAACACTTGCCTTAACGTGTCTGCATGCCATCTGCAAATCAAAAATATAATAACAAAGAAATTTTTTTAATTTCTTTGAATACTGAAGACATTTGGGGGAAATCATGAAGGCCATATAGCCCTTCCCCTTATTCAGTAGTAGTAACGAGTGGGCTAGAAATGATCTTATAGTATTTTCTCAGAAAGGATTTCCATTGATACAAGAAAATTATGTGTTGTGTTGTACATATCAAACATGTTGTCAGTATCTTCATTACAAGACTTAACAAAAGGCTAAGGCAACAGAAATAACACTTAGCTGCCTATAGAGCATGTTCATCTAAAACTATGACTCAGCAAACACATTTTTGAGGCACCAAACTTTCAAGCTGGGAGAACTCTGTAAGTCATTTATTTCTTATTTACATTTACTGAGCAATATTTGCCTGAAAGACTTGAGAAGCTCAACCTTTAGAGTTTCCTGTATCTCCCACAGATGTTGTTTTCCACTGAAACTGTGAGTTCTTCTGATAACTCAGTTCTGGAAGATAACTTTCCGCTACACTATTTCTATGTGTTGTATGAATTTTCCTTTGGATAAAATACATAAACAAGTCCCAAATTTAGGTCTGCTCTGTGCTGGCTGTTTGGTGGGACCATTAGATCACTGAACCAGACTCTTAGCTTTACAGCTGGGTAAATAAACCAAACTCAGACCATGTGGTGCTTTCTTTTAGGAGATGTAATTCCCTATATATTTTTGAAAGAATGTGCAATGGTGTCTTACAGCTGGGTTTTAGCCTGCATTAGAAAAGGATTTAGGGCACTCTTCCATCCTCAGCATTTCCTCTTTGGTTTGCTGTAGCTAGCTTTATCCTGAACAAGTTAATTCCTGATAAGTCTTCACTCAGTGAATTGTTTCTTCCTGGTGTTATTCAAAGCCGCCTAGTGTTCTGCGATAGCCTATGTGCCTCTCTGAGGGTTTGGGATTGCACCCTGAGGTCTCAGAGCCTAACTACTATAAGGTGTGACATACAGAGTTGCAAAGCCTAGGTATTTTGCTTTACTGTAAAAGGAAGTTTACATTAATTGTTGCCAATGGGCTTAGTGTTCACATTATTAGAAATAGATTGAGGTTGTACAGTATCCTCGTTACAGCTGTATCACTAGAAAGATTGCCCCTATCACTTTGTATTTGGAAAGAGCAGTATGGAGTACATGGCATGAAAAAACAGTGTCAATAGAGACGGGAGCAAGATAGCTTGCATGTATGAACATCATAAGGACTTTATAATTAAGATTTGTTCATTACAGTGGGGGTATTTCTTTAATGTTCATAAAATATATTTTCCATTTCTTGTGATAGCTTTAAAGTTTTCCATTTGCCAAGAGGCGTTACTTAAGTTCACTGCCATAATTACTACACAGTTACTACACATGTACTAATGTGTGTGGCACTATTTCTAAAGTGCATTCTGCAAAGCAATCTCCCATCCTTTTCAAAAGCAATGCTCACACTGATACAGGCTTATATTGACTTCACCTGCACCACGCCTAGACTAAAATGGAGGAAGAACAGTGCAAATTTATTTTAACCTATTAAGTATTATATAGAGCAGCAATATCATCGTCTTTTTAACTATCTTTTCAACATTGTTATTATGACTTTAAAAAAGTGCAGCTTATTGTTTAGCTTCAATAACAAACATGGAAACAAATGAGAGGAATATTAATTTCTGAGAAACCTTCATAAATAGAAGTGGAATTGCACAGCCCACAAGGAAGATTAAGGGCTGCTTTTCTTTATTATTTTCTACTTCTGAAATTCCATTATTATGGTGTAAAAGTGAACGATATCTTGGTATCCCCAGACAATACTTTCATTTTTTTCAATCATGTAAATTTCATTTGCTCAGACATCTATAACGAGACAGAGGTAGCTTACAATAATTTACATTTCAATCTCCCAAATGCATGTGAAGTGGAAAACAGTTCTGTGACAATAAAATTTTATTAGCTGAGCTAAGTGTAATTTACAGTTAATATATGAAAAACTTCTCAGTTCACTTCATTCTGTCTGATAAGGCAGAAAGAGTAATATATTAACATAATGGATCTGTGAAGTGGTTAACACTGTTTACTTAACATGTTGTCTATTACATGTGGAATTCTAGTTTGAGACTTTTTCAAGGAAAGTGACATCAACTATTGACAGTTATAGATTTGGCAGCAAGATAATTTAACTGTTTTTGCATAAATGAAAATCAAAATCCAATTAAACTTGACTTCCTAGTTGAACTATTTATCACTGACTGAATGCTGGGTAAAGACTTCTGATACTTGAGTAGGCCATACTTTAGTGCTATGAAATCAGATCGCTTAAATATAATACAATCTAAAGATAATATCTTCTATTTTCTTTTTGTTTTTTGCAGGCAGTAGTTAGTAGGTATCCATCCGGAACAAAATCCTTTTTTTCAGGTATCCATCCTGAACAAAAGTATTTAACAGTAACAGCATGGCTAAATTTCTACATTTCTTAAGGAAAATCAAGATGACAAACTAGAAGTTCTTCAACTCTCTTGAAAAGAAACAGTTCCCACAAACAAGATTATTTTTATTGATAAAATAATAATAATAATAATAATAATAATAATAATAATAATAATAATAATAATAATAATAAGAAGAAGAAGAAGAAGAAGAAGAAGAAGAAGAAGAAGAAGAAGAAGAAGAACTTAGCAATGAAGTTTGCCTCTAAGTTTAATATTAACTTTGGGTTATTAAATTACAACTGTTCTATAAAATGTGCATACACTTACACCATGAATATGGCCCATGAAAATTGCACTTTCTGAGTCAATGTGGAACTTAGCTCCCTGAATATATTCAGATCTTTTCTGCTTACTACACTGATGTACTGGTGGGGCAAAATCAGTGGAGAAAATGACAGAAACTAATGCAGAAACAGTATTGAATGATAGAGGGTTGAAACCTTAGTAATACAATGGTACCTAACACTCTTCCTAAATTAAATGGTAAATTGCACCTTACTGGGAATGATGAAGTACAGCATGAATTATGATTTAAAACTAATGGTGCCTACTGCTCTTAGTCACTGTTTGCTTTTTATGTTGCTTGGGATAATGGCTCTTTTATGAAGGCAACAGAAAGTGAATAAGGATTCCCCAATTGTTAAAGCAATTTGATTATGATAGTTGTTCTTCATGCCTGTCTATCATTACAGGAGCTTGCATGACAATTTTGCTTGTGTAGTCTCTAAGCATGATTTATGGGAACCTTATACCCCTGGCTTACACAGAGTCAACACAGATATAGACCTGTCAATAGCCTTCAAGTACCACATTTCTTGTAAACATATTTACATTTATAACCCCAAGTGTTGATTTATATAATGAAATTGAATGTTTTAAGGTGAAAGAAACATGCCAGGAGTTATTGCAAATGTTACAAACCCATCTTATACATCTAAAACTGCAGTAGACCATGGAAGCCATGATAAATGTAATAAATATTCATATAATTCAATTTTTCATCTGGATTTGTCTTTGAAAAATTCCTTTTTTTTTTTCCTTCTTTTTTTCAGAACTGCAACCTGAAAGAGCATAGTATTTACCTCTTCAGTGTCCAGAAAGATAAAGATTTTCTGCAAAGTTTGGGATCTGATATACATCTGAAAGGGTAAGAAGTTGAACCTTTGGAAATCCACCTCCTGTATAAAGTGCATGTATGTGGTGGAAGGAAGATCCTGTAATGTTAAACTAGATGCCATTTTTTGTAGCCACTGACCATAAATATATGGTTTTCCCTTTCCCTGAATGGTGAGCCTATTTGTTACCTGTGGCAATCTTTCTCGGTGGGAGGCAATGGAGGTGGGAGGCAGCAGAGGACACCCTTCTCCACTGGATGTTTCTAGCACCGTCCTAGCCGAGGAGTGCATAGTGCTGCTCTGCAGAGCTGCAGCATGCTGGTGTTGCCTCTCATTTGTCATCTTTCTTATGAAGACCTCCAGGGCAAAAGACCTTTTGTACTGCCCATGCTAAAACTCTGCTCTGCAGTGATACAGCCAATCCCATAACCAAAAACTGACTCATTACCATTTTAATTCAGATGACAACTGCAAATAGCTGGTATGTCACCAGACAGACTGACGTATGGAAACAAATTAAACCTGATAACCCACTGCTGGACCAAGTCAGACCCTTCACTTTATATCGAAAAAACACATCAGGAAATGTATGCAAACATTTGGCAAGTCAAAGGATTTTTGTTATGATATATTTTATATCAAATTACACAACAAATGCAGGAACTCTCTGTCATTATCAGTACATTTGTGTGCTATGTCCAACAGATAATAGCAATGAGAAAGGGCTAATGACTTTATTTATGCCTGAAAATGTCATGTTTGCAAAGTGCTTCACCAGATACAAGAAATGGGCTGTTTTGTCTACTCCTGGATCTATTCCTACAAGATAGATATACATTTGTCTCCAAGCTGATACGTCAATTGCAATAGTCTGTTCTTTTCTTTCAGAGTTCTGTCTTCACTACACACTCATGGTAGGGTTTATTACCTATTTTTACAAAAATTGTAAGAAATAAGATATGAGACACGTAGACATTACAAAAGAACTCACAAACAAATCTGCTCTGTTTGCGATCTCTGCTCTCACAACTGCTCTCACAAATTCAGGAGAGAATTATGTTATTTGTTCACTACCTTCTGTTTGATCAAACATATTTCTTCTGGATTTTCCATTCTGTTGGAAGTAGAAACAGAATTTTGCAGATCAAGAAGTAAATTGCTGCATGAATGTCCTTATCTCTTTATTAGTTTCTTTATAGCATTTATATCATGGACTTGTTTATAAATTCATGGCACCATCATTACTGAGGTATACTGACAAGATGCATTACACTTTATACACATTAAGGATTGCATTAATTTGCTCCTACATCTCATATTGCCCTTCTACATGTTTCTTTTGCAGTAGGCATTGTTATTAAAAAAATAAAGCAACATTTTGCTATCAGCAAGTAGGCAGTGCACTGAAGATATAAGTAATACCCACCTGCAAGTTTCTAGGTTCAGAGAATATGAAGATTTTTGAACCCATTAAAACTCACTTTTCTTTCTTAAAAATAACTATAGTTTTGTTATATACTAAAGTGTCCATGGCTTACGCTTGCTTGCTTTCTGACACAGAGTATCTATTACTCCTTATTCTATAGAACTATGGCTGTCAACCATTACATCACTACATGTTAATTGAAAGTTTCCATATTCAGCTTCACAAACATTTTTTACCTTCTGAGCATTGCTAAAATGTAATGTGGAAAGAAAGGCTTACATTGGTTTCATAGTAGTTTTCAAAATATTCACAAGCTGAAGGTTTAGGAGGTAGGGGTTGTAAAGGTATTCTGAGTGTCAATAATTTCTATCTCTACTCTGTACTACTGAATACCTCTGATAACAACAGACTTATTACTTTGTATGACATTACTTCTAAAAGAGACTTCTGAGAAAGACATAGAGATACGTAATTATGATAGAACTTGTACACTCTTCCTGGTTTAGAGAAAATACCTGCAACCTAGTTATTTCTGTGGAGATCAGCAATTTCAGATTAAAGATAATTATTTATAACATCAGACAGTAACACTGGCATACTTACATTTCATGGTAGTAAATGTGACTTGCCAAATAATGTCTGTTATGTATAAGATGAGATTTATTCAAGTTGTCTGAAGACACTGAAAAATCATATTATAGAATTTAACATATAGGCATTACAGTGATTAATCTCTAACTTCTCATGGAACAATGTATTTTATAATTTATGAATATAAAGGAGCATATCTTTAAGAAACTTGTCACAGCTCCTCTTACAAATCCAACACCTAACATGCAACAAGCGGAAGAGATGGATATAAGGCTGTTAAGCTAGCAGGACTTGTGAGAGTCTGACAAAATGTTTCAAGGTCAGAAAGCTCAAGAAGAGGCATACAAAGCAAGAATTTAATAAAGGAGTTCTGGTGACAGAAGGAGAGAGGAATATGCATGTGTGAAAATGCATGAAAGACAGAGTGGTAATAAGCTGGAAAAAGATCACTTGGTGAAAAACTTCAGCATGAGAAAGAATGAGGAACTGGCAAAGGACTTCTGAAAGTGGGACTCTTGCTGACCCTTGCAATGGAGCAAAAAGCATCTCAGCAAACAACATTGGAGCTGATGTAGGAAAGCCACGTAGAAATGACAATATTAAGATGTCTGAGCTTATTATTATGGGTGTGGGTGTGGGTGTGGGTGTGTGTTCCTTCCCATTCATAAAATCCAATTCATAAATGCTGTTCAATGAGCTGGAGCATTTTTTTTTTTCAACACAGCAAACTTCAGATTTTTTAGATTAATGCTATTAATTAGATATCAGAATGTATAAGAAGACAGATACAATTTTACTCCTTCTCAAATTTTACAATGTTCTCATTATTCTAACTGGAAACTCATTTCTGACAACCCAGGAGGTGTTCTTTCCTTACACTTCCAAGCTGTTTTGAGCAAGTATGAGCAGGAATTTGGAACTTTCTGAACAACAGAAGGGTTCCAGCTGGTAGCTGATAGAAAGAGATTCTCAGCCAAAACAGGAAGAAGAGTAAGAAGCCAAAGTTTGGAGGAATGTATATTATTACAACATGTATTACCCATATGTTTGCACATACAAAGATCCATATACACACATGCATTCAGTCAATATTAACTTAATCTAAGTAAATGAAAACAAGATTTTGTAATAAAAATAGAATGCTGTGTGATATGACAGCCATCACTGAACACACCCATCTCACCAGTTATTCTCCATTTCAAAATAAAGTTCAGAGTACAGAAAACAAAAATTTGGAACTTTTACTGCACAGTATGATGACAAGCTGAAACAACAAAAGTCTTGAGCAAAATTTTCCTCTGTTGGACAGCTGCATTTTTTTGATTATGTGATCCCTATATGACTGGCAATGTTACACATCAATTACAGATTAGTAGACGCTGATTAATTATGCTACAAAGATGTCCTGGTTACATCTGGGACAGGGTTAACTTTCTTCCCCGTAGCTTGGTGGGGGTGCTGTGTTTCAGGTTTGGTGTGAAAGGAACGTTAATGGCCCATTGATGCTTTGGCTGTTGCTGGGTGATGCCTGCACTGGGGCCGGGGGAACACAGCCAGAGTGGTGGACCCAGCTGGCCAATGGGGTATTCTATAACGTGTGACATCATGCTCAGTATAAAAACCAGGTGTGTGGGGGGGCTCGCCCCCTGGTTTGGGACACAGTCGGTGGTCGGAGCAGTTGCATTGTGCATCGTCTGCTTTGTATATTCTGCTATTGTTGTTGTTCTCATTTGTTATTATTGCTGTTCTACTTCTGTTTTATTTCAATTATTAAACTGTTTTTATCTCAGCCTGGGAGCTTTCCTACTTGTGCCCTCCTGATTCTCTCCCCCATCCCACCAGAGGGGCGTGTGAGCGCGCGGCTGCGTGGGGTTTATTTTTGCTGGCTGGGGTTAAACCACGACAAAAGAACACATGACATTTTGTGCTTTGTGTATTTTCTTCAATATTTGTTACACTTTGTTACAGAGTGAGCTTCTTCCTTATTTCTCACATAAATAATCAATGTGCTGTTTACAACCTAAACAAAACTCTTTATCAGGTGGTTGTGCTTGCCACAATCAAGAGCTTTCCATCCATGCAACAGCTGAAACACAGCAAATGTTTAGAAAGACAGCTGATAATATTTTACAGCTGTTTCATTCACACAACTTTATATTTTGCTAGAGTTTTTTAAACTGGCAGTGACTTCTTCATTAACATACTAGCCCATGATTAACAGTCCCTCAAGATATACATTTTGTTGACTAAAAAAAAAAATTCATATACAGATATCATTCCAGAGGACATTGACTTCTGCAACACAGGGTAGGAATGAGTGCTTCAGAAAACGAAACAAAACAAAACAAAACAACACAACCACAGAAACAAAAAACCCCAACAACAACAACAATAAAACAAAAACCAAAAAAATGTAGGTAGAGGTATAGAGAGTGGAGTCATACTGTTTTGACTATCCGTATAGAGTTCTCAATTGATTTTTATAACAACTTTTTGTTATTTTGGCTAGTTGGTATGGGAAGTGGAATTCCATTTTTGTTAATATAATAAAAATTCACTTCACCAACATGATAGAAAGTCACTAATACTATACGACTTTTATCACATTAGTACCTTTCTCATGGCATTAGAAACTCAATAGAGGACAGGAAAGTCACTGATCCTATGGCAAAGTCCCTAATAGAAAGTAGCAGTTACCAGTGTGATATGAAATATGTATTATTTCACAGGACTTCAAGCTTTATTTGTTACAACGTTACCTGGTTTTGGAAGACTGTTGCTGGTCTAACCATAAACAGCTGACTTTTTGTTGAAGAAATTAGTTTTGGGTTTCTGAATTTATATTTTTTTTTATAATTTATGAAATATACAAAATATACAAAATTCATACAATTGTATTATGTGCTTACTTTTTTTTCAATTTGCAGATTTTATTCTAAGGAGGTAGGGCCTGAATTAAAGCCTGTTATATAAAATTAAAATATTTCAGTCAAATTTTTTGAGTTTAATCTTTTCATAAGTAGATAGCACATAGATAGCCAAATGTTTAATAAAGCCCTTTGTATAAAAGGCAGAAAAAGAGATGCTCAAGTAATTTGAACTTCCATATTCACATTAATTTCAAAATAACATATAATTTAACATCAGTCATAAAGTGTTTTCGAGTCACTTTCATACCGTGAGAATTCAGGGAAAAAAAAATCTATTGCATTTAAAAAATTATTTTACCTATCCTAATGCAAACTGATTACTCTCCAACTTAATTTTTTTAAAACTTGGATAGAGCTTTCTTTTTGATTAAATCTGGATTAACTGCCATCATTCAAAACAATCTGTCACAAAAAATACCTAGAAAACTCATTGACATCTTTTCCAGTTTAAAACTTTTAAAAATATATTAATTCAGTTGGTTGTAAAATATCTACTTATTCGTAAAGTAAGTTATGGGTATGAGTGAAACTATGGAACTATGATTATCCTTATCCTAGAAGCAGATCTAGGGCATCAATATCCTGAATTACAACACTAAAAATTAAAAATAAACTGGAATTAAGAGACAAAACATTAAGAAATATGAATATACAACCTCCAGGCATAAGATGTTCTGTAACAAATGGAAATATTTTCCTATGGTGCCAATACATTGACAATCATTTACTAATGATTTTCTCTTACAGAGTGGATACTCAGCCTCTTGCAGAGTTATTTAGCCTCTTACAGAGATTACTGACCTTGGCAGGGCACTAATCTGATCCAGGATAAAAATTCCCCTGCCATTTGCAGGAGAAATGCTCTGTTTCTGGAACAATATTCTCAGACCTCAATGATTTGTTGACTGTAAACTCTCTGTCCCAGAGCACAGAGTCAATATACAACTTATTATCTCTCAAGGGAACAGATAGTTTGAAGTCTCATAAGTCTCAAGCTTTGCATTTTGCGTTAATTAGTTCATATTTACACAGCTGTGTGAATCAAGCTGGCTTCTGGTCACAATTATCAGCTTTTTTATCTTGAAGTCACTGGCATGAATCATACTGGAATGTTTCCTGCAAAGTTCTGCAGAGGGAAAAAATGATGTCTACCCTCGCCACCAATCATTTAGAAAGACAGCCTTCATTAGCATTGCAGATGTAGTCTCAACACTAGCTTCAGACTGGGAATGATTTGATACTCTGGTATTAACCATTCAACTGGAATTTCAATGCAGCAGTTTGTTTAGAGATTAATAGTATCCTATTACTTTGAGACCACAAAGCTAACCAAACATTTCCTTTTGAAACCATTAGGTGGCAAAGCTTTTAAGGAATGGGTCGTACGATTCAGTCAAGCTAGTAATTAATTACTTGCTATTAATAGATTTGATTTGAATTCCATATTTTGCTTATTTAATTTGGCAAGAACATTGCATTAAACTGGAAACATGTGTTTCCCTGACAGTGGAGTTCCAGTCCCCAGGAGTCCCACAGTGCATCATGAAATGGAGTCACCATGCAGTCACCAATGGCTTAGAGGTGGTCCTTGGCCTTCCCATTTTTCTGGTCATGCTATAGACACTGAGAGCTTCAGAAAGATCCAAAAATATATTGATGATCTCTTCAATAATCACGAGCCGTTTTTTTCACAGAACATATGAGGAGTAAAGAAAGATACTAGCTCGAAAGGTGACCAATACCCAACAGTATGTATGTGTTGTTCCTAGGGTCTATGGCATTTTGATCATAAACTTGTTTGCAGCTGAAATATTGCAGATTCCAAAAAGAAGTAACACAGTGTTATGTAAAAAAAAAAAAAAACAAACCCCACACAAAAAACCAAAACCCCAAAACAAAACAAAAAAAGACTGCAATATCAGTCCCATCACTGCTGTCATCTGTAGAACACTTTTGCAGCTTATTTTTCAAAACTGACTACTTCTTGACATATATCTAAAAGTGACCTGTTTTATTAAACTAAGCAAGCATGAGAACAGCACAGAGAGAAAAATACCAACATTTTCCAATATAATTACATACATATATATGTGTAAACACATACATACACTTGAGGTGATTTGCATGAGATAAAAATCTACAAAAATAATAGTAAATACATAGTTAAATACAGACTGTCCCACTCACAAAATTTCAATCTAGGGAGTGCGTAAAACTGGAGTATGCCAAAAAATACAACTGTTGTTGTACAATTACATGTATATTTAAAAAAAAATGTCAATAATGTAAATTGAATGGAACTAGTTGTAAGTTACCTTCTGTACTGCATACTTGACAAGCATCAATGTCTAAATTCTCTAATTAATCTCTGGCATACCAAAATAGAAACTGGGTTTGTGTGTATTTTCTCCATGTCTCTCTTCCAGACACTGAAGTTTTCCCCCTATTTTCACTTCACCCAAAGCTTTTCCAACACACATTATTAGTAGTAGCTAATAACATTACCTCTCTTCTAATTTGTTAACTGACAGATATAAAAAACATTTTAGTTTCAACATATCTGATATAAAAATATCAGAGTCTTCTCTTAATTTTAATCATGATGGAATGTCCCTTTCATGAAGGAAAAATGTCCCTTATGGTGGCCAGATCCCTTAGCTAAACCTGAAAAAAAATGCTTTTTCTCTCAGAAAATCAGCAGTTCCTTGTGTCAACAGTTGATATCCTCACTATATACTTATAGAGATCATAATATTGTTTGGAATCAAGGCAAACAAAAAATGATATCACTGTTCCAGTGATAATCAGGCAAACATCACCTCCAGAAACTGCAAGATGGTCTTCAGAAAAAACGGATCATCTGGGTATAAATTAACACTATTTGTTATAGTACAAATAAAGTCACAAGTAACTTCTAAAACTTAGCATATCACAATGATTTGTGCTACAACTGCACTCCTTTCCGCTGCTACAGACTTTTGAGGTATCTCCAGTCAATGTAGCTGATCTTTAAATATATGTTTGAAAACATGCCTGTTTGATTGAAAAGAGATTTCTGTGGCTTAGCTAAAGTATTCTGGAGAAAGAAAACATCTCTGCTAGCAGAAAAACTTCTCTGTGTATTCATCCAATGGGAGATACCACTCATTTTCAGAGACATGTCTTCTGAAGCATTTTTAGCAGCTTCATCACCAGAAGGAGAGAGTTAAAAATAAACTGCAAAGCAGAAAACTTTCTTGCCAGTAATAGTCCTGATCATTTGAATAAAAGATTGCACCAAAATTACAAAAACACACAACTATGCAAATATTTCTCATTTTCATGATGTAGAGGTGAGATACAAAGGGGAAGAAACCTTGGTGAAAGTTCCTTTTGGTGAAGCACAAGCTAGAGTGATAGTATACACGTAGAAAGACAAGTCAGTCAGAGAGACTGAATGTAAAAATTACCAGTCATACTCAATTCCCAGATAAATGGTTTATGCAATAAAACAATCAAGATTACTTCAATAACATATTCAAAAAAAGATTAGTATACTTTAAATTTTGTTTCAATACCTGAAAGCTTTCTCCTTAGAGAACTGCAAACCCTTCAGCCTTGTACTGATCATGTATAAAATAATGGAAAAGTGACTTTATCACTGAAAAACAAAAAACAAAAGGTATAATAATGAGCATGGTATAATAATATAGAGATGTATAATAATATAGAGATGTATAATAATAGCCAACAAACATGGTTTCCAGGAACAAAGGTCTTGTCAAATAGATTGGCTGTCTTTCTCTTGACTGGATTATAAATGATGTAAATATAAGGGATTCTATTATTATAGTATATCTGCACTTCATGGCATTTGACATGAAATTATGATTTTAAAAGCTTGTATTATAAGAAAGTAGCAGTGAACATACAAAATTAGTTTGGAGCCAACCCACTATATTTAGAATTCTGTCAATGATTAGGTGTCAGTGAGTTGGACATTTTCTAGCAGCACTTACCAGAGAAGAATTCTTGGTCTAAATCTATTTAAGAGTTTTATAAATCAGTTAAAAATAATTTTTGCAATTTGCATTTGTAGGATTGTGAAGAATGAAAGTAGATTGTGCAACAGCATAGTTTGTTTAACCTGAAGTTATTGAAGCACACGTAAATGTTGTATAATGCTTTCTGTGATTATCTTGCAAAAAAGAGCAACACAGTTTTGGTTACATAAAAACAATTATTTTGAATAAAGAGGAAACTGTCTTGCCTCTTAATATTAAAATGGTGAGATTTCCTTGTGAATATTTTGTCCTGTCCAGAGTTCTCTCCTCAGGTTTATAGTAATCTCAGAATGTACAATGAGAAGATCACAGAATAGATCCATGTGTTAGGAAAATAATGCATTTTTAAAACTTTGACTCATGTGAGTTATTAAAGAGAAACCTCATCAATATTCACCTTAGAAGTACCTACACATGAAAAAAAGACATTTAGTACTTTGGTGCTTTTCAAGACCTCCCTGATAAAGCACAAAATAACATGATTACATTGCTGGAAAAGAAGCTAGAGAAATCTTCTCTAGAGAAGTTTCAAAATTAAATGCAGTATCTGACTATTAAGGTCCGTTACATACTCAAAAATACTTCACAAAATGTATGATGAATTTATTTAACTTGGTATTTTTAAAATGACATTGGATATATCTTCTAGAGGTATTTTGAATGAGCTTTTTAAAAAAAAAAAAAAATGTTGGTTGCATATGGAGGCAGAGATTGGGACCAAAACACAGCAGAACCTTCTGGTAATAGACTTCCACGTTTCACCTCTTTCCTCTAAGGTGGCCTGACTGGACCAATTACACTGAAATATACTAATTCTGACAAATATATTTTCTGATTTTAGCTAGTTAACAGTGGATTTAAAGAAAGAAAAATCTGTAGTGAGGATACTGAAAATGGTCATCTTCTCTGATGCCTCAATAAGGTATCTTGTTTCTCAAGTTCAGGGTATACTGTAGTGAGATATGAGTTGGGAAAGAATCTCTCCCCTTTATCATGCTTTCAAGGAATTTTACATGGAGGGCTCCTCAAGTAGGGAAGACGTCAGTACACACAGAGCTGGCTTAGCTGCTGTAACCGTATCTTCTCATAACATAGTCTTTGCCTTTTCCCTGTTAGTCTTTCACATCCAAAAATCCATTTTGACAGCACAAATATTTTGTGTCACTAAAATCTTTAGAGAGGTAACTGAGAATTTAGTTAATAAGAAAAGGTGGAGATAAATAACAGGTCAAACTGGGAGGTCCTGTGGAATCTACATCCTTAATTCCTTAATTCCATGAAATATTTAAACTCCATAAATTCTCATTAAAATAATAGAAGTCAGATGCTAGATTTAATTGGCAATAAGAAGAGGGAAATGGATGCAACAAAGAAACAACAGCACACTATATGAAGTATCCTACATACTTTGCCACTTAATTTCTAGACAAATCTGTAGTCAATTAACATTTTTAAAATGTGGTCATTCACTACCCTAACTTTAATGTGAGCAGGAAGCAGCAGTTGCAACAACAAAAGGAAAAGCAGAGAGGCTTAACATCTGGGAAGTTCAGCAGGGCTGTGTTGTGCCACTGTATCTGTTCAGGATTTATACTGAAATGGTAATGCACGTTTATCTTGATGGTTACAATAGAAGAATTCAAATTACAGGAAGCAAATGCTGTAATGTCAGGTATGCTGCTGATGTTGTCCTTATCACTGAGTCTGAGGAATCACTTTGGAAGCCAGTAATGAGAGTGGCTGTGGCTAGTTTGGACTGAGACTACCTGGGAATGTAAAGAAGACAGAGGAGTGACGCAGAGGACTGGAAAGCAAAATATTACAAAACTAACATAAATAGAAGATCAAGAAATCAAACAAGTAGAGAATCTTCACAAGGTTTTTATTGTAAGGATATGAAATTGAACTATGCCTAGAAGACTTTATCCATTAGCTATGAAAGAAACAAACAAAGTAAGTCTGGAAAGAAAACGGAACCATTTTTTATTCCTGATGATGTGTCTAATCTGACAGTAAGCAGTAAGTCATGGTTATAGCCTTTATTTTCACTTTTATTTTATTGTCCTGATATATGTTGTTACAAAATGTGAACAATCTTCTATTCTTTAGGCATGTTCTTTGTTTGTTTGCTTGAATGTATTTTGTGAAGAAAGTATGTGTGTGGAATTATTGTATTTTTCCAAAACTTTAGTGAAAACCCAACTTACAGTGCAAACCCATAGCAAATATATTTGTACACTTTACAAACAATTATTTTATCTTTATATAGAAAGCAAGCAGGCATTATGCTAGCTGGCAAACTGACAACATAACCAACTACTACCAACTAATAAACACAGCTGGAGAATTTGCATTCAGTCAAACTCCACTTACAGAATACAGGAAGCTAGATAATAAAACATCTATTCTAAAGAGAAAACACAGTGTAGTCTGGTATTCTGACTATTTGAAATAAATTGAAAAAACAGGGTAACAAAAATGTTCCAGATAAAAAGTAAGAGAAAGAAGAAAAACAAACAAAACCAAAAGAGGATAAAGATGCTGGCTAAACCGAAGTAAATTAGGAAAGTGTTTGTTACTGGCAGGTAAAGTAGAGTCAGTAATCCTCAATTGATATAAATCCATGAAATGCTGACTTCTGTAGAATCACACCATCTTACCTTGTCTGCATACCTAGAAATTATATTAACTGGGAGAAAAAAGAGAACACTTACACTTATTTTTCAGGCTAATAGAGTTTTATAACTAAATAACTATTAAAATAATTATTTTAGAAAGCTACTTGCATATTTTTACAGCAGAAGACTTTTCTGAAGGTATTGTACTTAGAACAGAACTGTAATGAAAAGTAATCAAGACTGGAACTATAGTTTCTTTTGTCCACATTTTCCCGAATTCTTTTTGAAGTGGAATGTCCATATGTGGTGGCTGTATATACTGTGAAAATCTCATGAAAATCAGGTATTTAGAACTGATAGTTGTAAGAGCCATAAATTCTTGTTTGATAATCTTGAACTACTTGACTATAAGAGAAACAAGCTTCATTTTACAGGAACTGTTCTCTCTGTGAGTCAAAAGTATTATTTTTAGGACACAGGTTTTGCATGCTACTAGTTTATAATCTGCGCTAATTGCTTCTCCAA
>VZTQ01000422.1:2178-14589 GCA_013400755.1 Pelecanoides urinatrix | reverse complement strand
AAAAAAAAAAAAAAAAAAAGAAGACCAGCAAATGAAATTCTAGAAGTCATATTCTACAAATATTCAATACATTACTCATTCCACAATATTATTCAACATCATTTATGTTTGACACAATGGCAATTAAATACATCATGCAATGTACTAAGTGCCAGTAATAATATTTTATTGTAATTTAAGGGTAATTTGATCAAATAGCATAACTACATGATGTGGCATAATTACAAAATAGGAGAACGAGATGATGTAAAATAAGAACTGACAGAGAACTTCACCTTCCCACAAATTAGCTCTTTTATGAGTTCAGTTTTCAATTCCCTTATATTTAAATCCTTATTTGCACACCTGCTTCAAATAGGGCCTGGAGGCTGCAGCAAAAACAATCAATGAAAATCAATGAAAATATTGGCATTAATTGTAAAGTATTTTCTCTCCAGCTCCAGTTCAGGTGACACATTAATGTTCTTTTAAATATGCCATGCATTTTGATAATATGTCTGCACACAATCATGTATTGTCATCTAAAATTGAAGAAATACACACAACTGCAGTTCTGCATAGAACTTTAGAAGTTCACTGTAGCCCTTGATCTTACAAAAAATGTTGTCTTTTCATGTTCCTTTGTGTTTATTGAAATATTCATGTTAATTCCTTAACAGAAGAGTACCTTCAATTCATGTACATACAGTGTAATTGGATTAACACATTAGTATACAGTAATCTTTCATCTTACTCATCATGTTCACAAGTATGTGTATATACGCATATGATTTGTGCATGTATTCTTATAAGGGACTGTTTCAAAGACATCCCAAATCCGAAAGCTCACTGAGACAAGAATCATCCCTATTTCTGAGCAGGTTGTATTCTAGGTTTTCCTTTAATGCAGGGTTATATGAGCTAGAATAAGTTGATCTACAACAATCTCCATCACTGTGAATTTTTTCTCTGTTTCACGCTAATGGCAGGTCATTAATATTAATAGGACAAGTCCTGAATCTGTTGGAGTGCATCTGAAATATTCCATTCACTTTGATGAGACAGGGTCAAGATCACATTTGGGTTGCAGGCAGTTTGTTGTCTCACGTTCTTTGGCATTAAATTTATGCAATTTATAATATAGCTGAGGAGCAACTGTGAAATTTGAATGGTCCACACACAGAGCTTAAAATAAGCAAAGAGGTTACATTTCTAAGTGACCCATAATATATTTAATTACTCAACATGTCATTTGACAAGAGTGGTCAAACCCAATCAAAACCATTTTGTCACTAACAGTGAAGAAATGAAAACATCTAAGTATGTTTCATCTTTTCTTTTCTCCAGTGTTGAACTTTTCTATTTTCCTCCTTTAGCTAAATTTGGAAGGCTTTGTGTTGAAAATGTCTCCAAAGGAACCAGTAGCTGTAATGTAAAATTTCCTCCTCAAGGAATAGGCTCTAATTTTTCATTTTTCTGAGGATAAAAATATTATTCTCTTAACATGAAAGTTCTCTCTCTTCTATTGCTGAGGGGAAAAAAAAAGAATTTTAATATAGCCCAATTGATCAAACTGATTCTTTATTGCTCTAGGTTATTTCTCATTGATATTCCCTTTGGTTGCTATGAGTTTTTAAATTAGTGTTTCACACATCTATGTAGCACAAATTATTTAGCTAACTATTACCTTTGATTTGTATTCATTATGTGTTTGTATGACTTTATCATTGCTCAGCTTTATTACACCCATAAAGGAATGACTTATACTGTCATAGTTACCAAGATAGAAGTATTTCATTTTGAAATCTGTATCTTTTCTGTTCATAATCAGGTGAAGAACCAAAGCGTCAATGTAAATAAGTTGTTCTTATTTATCTAGGCACCTTTTCTCTAGAATACTATCCCTTTACAGCAACAAAGTCCAGCCTTGCCTTTTCTTTTAACCAACACAGGTAATTTTCAACCTGTCCTAAAGTCATCTAATACTAATGCTGGAACAAGGAAAATTATAAGCTGCATGTTAGCAAGCATAGGAATTTTACATCTTGTTTAAACTATAGGGGCCTCCTAAGTCCAAACACTAATAAACACAGTTTTCTTTCAGCCTGCATATTCCTCGTCTTTCTCACTTTTTGGAAGTCATGAAAAGCTGCTTTACCACTCACTCTATAGAGAGCACAAGACTCCTACTAATGGAAAGCACAAACTTACCATTTATATTATCATGTGTTCAGCAGATGTCAGTGAAAAGTTTGTTTTAGGAGTTCTTATCATGAAAACATTTTGGTTTATGAATATTAAGTTATTTCTCTCTTTGTTCCAGTACTAAGTGCAAGACAGTATAACCCGTTCTTATAAGCTTTATACTAAGCTAAGTTCTAAGTATATAAACTAGTATCTTAAGAACCTAACTTCCTAAAATTTAATGTGACTGGAATTCTGTATGTGCAAACTCCACATTTTTCCCATACAAAATCTAGTTGCTCGTAAGGTCTCGCAAATGCTTATATTTGTTTGAACACATGGTTTATTCTGCCTGTCCCCCAAACACTTCAGAAGAGAGTCCAAACCCCTCAGTGAGCATTTAAGTGGGTTGTNACAACTACCTGAAGGGAGGTTGTAGTGAGGTGGGGGTTGGTCTGTTCTGCCAAGTAACTAGAAATAGGACGAGAGGAAATGACCTCAAGTTGCGCCAAGGGAGGTTTAGATTGGACATTAGGAAAAAATTCTTTACTGAAAGAGTGGTCAGGCCTTGGAACAGGCTGCCCAGGGAAGTGGTGGAGTTACCATCCCTGGAGGTATTTAAAAGACATGTAGATGAGGTGCTTAGGGACATGGTTTAGTGGGCATGGGGGTGTTGGGTTGATGGCTGGACTTGATGATCTTAGAGGTCTTTTCCAACCTTAATGATTCTATGATTCTATGATTCTATTTGGGGCATTGGCATGGTCTACTAAACTGGTAGAAGATGAGGTACTAATACTGCACTTTTTAGTTTTGGTAGGTGACAAGACTTGCTGATGTAGATTTTGTAGGTTATTGAGCAGCTGAAGTGTAGGTGGCTTGTACCTCACTGTTAAAAGCAACAATGAACAATCCTTAACCTGTCTGTGCCACAAAATTTCATTTTCCAGGCCAAGATACACCTCTTTAGTTCAACTAGTTTTCAGAGACTATATGTAAAATACTTCAGATATGATGACGACTCCATGTTCCTAATAGTGTTTTACATTAGTGCTATTTGACTCATTACTTTGTTACTGAGACCTTTTAAATATAAAGGATTCATTAAAAATGGTGGTCTACTTGATTGAACTTGGGTTAATATGCAGTACATTTACACCAATGTATTAGAATGTACAATTTTTCCACGAGCAAAAATATGTGTATAAAGTAGCTTATTACACAAAAAGGTACAAAACACTTGGCCTTTAGGGTACGATACATTATCTTTTAAAGTAGTAACAAAAATGAAGCATGGAAAATCAAACCCTATCCAGTAACAGATTTCTTTAATCCAAGCTATCTTTATATTTTAAGCTAACATCACAGGAGTAAAAAGCTTGAAACAAGGTAAGCAGAAAAATGAAAAAGCATTGTTTCTCTTCAGCTGTATTGTTTGGAATTTCAACATAAAAATAAACTGAGAAATCGTTGAATAATTCTCATTATATAGCTTTCACTCAAATAGAAGAAATCAAGATTTTCTTTGCCAAAGAGTTAGTAAAGGGTTAGCAAAATGCCAAGTCTTTTTTTTTTCTTTTTTTTTTTCCTCTTTCTGAATTATTCATATGGTTGCTGTAGAGAAAAATAATGATTACTGAGCAGGAAGTCCCAGTAATTTTCTTTAAAATGCATCATCATTACAAAAAAGAAAAGATATTTTCCTTGCATAATGCTGAAGTGTGAGACTAATTTAAGGCTGTATATGCATAATATTTAATGAGAAAATTCTCTCCTCAGAAAAGAATAACAGAAAACAAGACGTCCAATGTTAGTGGAGCACATATTTCCAACATTTGTTCGTGCTACTCAAAATATGTATTCTCCTAGGAAATCCCGGAGGTAGTGAAGGGCCAGATGGCTCTTGGGACTACTCCAACATGTATGATGGTTAAGAGTAATATTTTCAGTCAAACCAGATCAGGTCTGCACTGGCATCTGTTCAGTCCAGCAGAAATCAGAGCTGGTTCCTGAACTAGCAATTGAAACCTGTGTTAGCAAACTGCTACTCTTACTTATTTCTTCTTTAGGAGCCCCATTTTTCCATTCCCACCACAGCCTGGAGAAGAAAGTCCCCTATTTTTCTGCCCAGCCAATTTACTGCCCCAGACTCAGCTGGTACTTGTTTGGTAAGACATCCTTGAAGCAACTGGTGATCAGAGAAAACTAAGTTGGATGAGGTTTCCGTATGCTTTCCTAGACACTTTATCCTTTTCATGTGAGAGAGAAGGCTCACTTCTCCCCTCAAAAAATGTTTTTGGATTAGTCATTGTGTCACTTGGCAAATCACTCTCCTGATGCTTCAACACCTTCAAGACACAGCACTAGGGGAAGCATATACTAAGAAAATGCCATTAGCTAACTGTCCTCTCCACCAAGGAGAAGGGAACCTTCAAAAAATTGGTTCATGTTCTGTCTTGTAGCTATTTCACAGCCAGCTACCACTCCCTTTTTTTTTAGTCTATTAGTCCTTGTACACACTAGGACTCACTATGTGAGGATAATAGGTCTTCAAAACAGAGACATGTTTTTCACCCCTGGTAAGAGAGCTATAAGTACAAGCTTCATGAAACTGGCAGTGTCAGTGTTTGATACTTATTGGAAATATAATTCTGAAAAAAAAATTGGTGTAACTAATAGGATTTGCATGGGTATCTTTAAGGCATATATTCGTACAAATGGTATCCTTTTGGAGAAAAGGCATGCCTTATGGAGAGAGCAGTTTCTGTGATGATCAAAGCACTTCTCTTCTGCAACTTTCATGAATCATTTGTGGTATTGTTAGATTTTTAAATTGTTATTCTTAATCTTTTCTGGTTTATTGTTTGTTTTTGGTTTTTTTTTTTCCTTTTAGGGTTGTTCCCTCTTTCTTCATTTCTGTTATTTCAGTGTGGCCATGTCTCTAAATCTACTTTTGACTCTTGTATCTAATAACAAATGAAAAGTTTTTGTTTGATTGGTTTGTTTTGTTCCTCTCCCCTTGCCCCTGCTTTGAAAAGGCCTGATGAGGGTTGGTTTTCCCTGTGACCTTAGAGTAGGAAAATAAATACACAAGTGTAACTTCTGTTTTCTAATCATTGATAAAGGTATCTTAATTATGACACAAGCCTATTTTAAGTGTTGAAACTTTTTCCCAATGCACCTTTCCTTTTTCTAATTAGTTTTATAGGATGTTGAGTCAGGCCTTTTTTACTAAGCATAAATATATAAAAATATCACTATGCAGTTGTTCCCTGTTTACCCATTTCTGTTTACCTATTGTAGTTTAATAATTGCTTAGTAAAATGGTCATTTAAAATATTGCTTTATGATAACTCTGATATTTTTTAAAAACCAAGCATTTAAATACCTATGTAAGAGATTTCATTTTTTTAAGCCTGTCTGCTTTTATTATGACAGAAATCAGTTACTGCATTTTAAATTTCAGACAGATGCTAAAGGTAATTCTGAAGGCAATAGGTAGTTCTAAACTATCCAGTATAAATCTTTCATTTTTTTCAAATACCTATCATTCTTCGTCAATTTACAGTGTGGCAGCATCCAAGTGGCCCACTGAGGATATACACTTGAGTGTACTAGATGCTGCAGAAACTTATGAAAACATTTTTTCTGTCTTAAAGAAGATATACCTAGCCCTGCATGGACAAGTTGAATTCAGTTAAATCAGATGTTCACATGCTTATAGTAGTCATGATCAGGAGCTAACCTGAAGCAAAAGAACAGAAAGCACAGTGCTTTTAGCAAAGAGTATGGAATAAGGAACAAGGATAACAAGATCACAAGGTTAAATTCACGTCTTCTTTGTAAGGCCACAAAGGAGTGCTGTAGTCAATTAACCTGAATTTCACTGTGTTTCAAGCCACAAGACTCTCCACAAAATATTTTGTTTTGAAATAACGTTTATATTCTAAAAACATATGGCATCTTTCCCAGGATAAAGAATCCACTATTTCTGTTCCAGTGGTTAACTACACTCGTTACTAGCTAATTCCAACTTATTTTAGCCTGAAATTGTTTACTGTAGAAATGGAGATATTTAGCTAGGCTTTCATGCATTCTTTATGTCAAAATATGAGTTCAAAACCCGTTTCATAATTAGTTTGAATTTGTCAGCTTCCATTCACTGGTTCTTGCTAGTTGCTAAACTGAAGAGTCCATTTCAAAAAGTAGTTCTTCTCATGAGCACCTGTTCAGGTCAAGTCACCCTTTGATGTCCCCTTTGATAACTAAGTAAATGGACCTACTGGAGTCTTTCATTATAAAATATGTCTTCCAATCCTTTAATCATGTGCACAGCTCTTCTCTGAACCCTCTCAGCATCCTTTCTGATAGCCCTACAACACTTTAAAGCATTTTCATGTAAGTCAAGACAGTTATCATCATCACTTAACCATCATTGATTCCTTATAGGAAGTTTATATATTTTGGCTATTGATAAAACACCCACTATTCACTTTTGAAGCACAGAATCCTTTCACTGTTATTTCTAGTAGTGGGAAGAGGTAAGGGGAAAAAAAAAAAAAAAAAAAAAAAAAAAAAAAAGAGGCTTTCCTGTCAGTCATAGAGCATTTTCTTTTAACATTCAGCTTGCAAGCCAGTGCCACTGCCATAGGAGAGTAGCAGGGAATTGTATTGCCTGAAAAGGCTGTTGCTTTGAAATTGTAATACAGAATTAAAAAACATGTTGTTGCTTGAAGCATGTTAATGTTGATTTACTACCCAATAAATACAACAAGCTTCCACTGAGGCTTACAGGCCAATGGAGAGAAACAACTCAAAGATACTTAAGTGATTAGTTGTTTGTCTAATTACAAGCTGTGGCTGATTAGAGATATTTAGTGTGACTTTCATGCAGTGGTTTTATTCCCTGTATCTAAACCTCAGAGTCCAAAAAGCTGCAATCTAGGCTGCCTGCAGGATTCCACCAGAATTTAAAATATTTTAGCTAAGTCATCACAGCCAGTTCTTCCTTACCCCAAATTGCTAAGTAATGGCATATAACAATTTCGGAAATCAACTCTGGTTAAAAATTCTGTTGCTGCAAAAATATTGATTTAATGGCTGGTAATATGCTGTCATACAGACAAAACACTACCTTACATGAGAGATGCATCTACTGTGGGATATTGTATTAAGGTAATACTTCCCACGTGCTTTGATTGTGGCTGCCTTGTATCATCCATCTGAACAGTACAGCACAGAGAAAGAGCAGTGTTAATATCTTCTGCTTTCCTCACATATCCAGATTTTAGGGTCTTCTGCAACACACATTCTGAGAGACAATTCAAATGGAAAAGCTAGTTCTATTCAGATCTTGACCAAAATAGGACAGCATAGGTTTTATATGGAAAAAGCTTGATCCACCTACGGTTGGATTAAGATAACTGCTTCTGATGTCACTTATAGAAGAGCTCTTATTTTGTGATTCAGGACTTGTATGTACATGGACAAGGAGTTGAAATTGAAAAACCATAAAGAGAGCAACAAGGAGGGAGGGAACCTCCCCCCCCCCCCAAAAAAAAGAAGAAAACAAAACAAAAACCAAAAACTAAGAAACAAATCACAAAATTATGACATGGAGGAAAAAAATGATCCTTTAAGTATAAGTATCCTTTCTTCCTTCCACCTTTCTCCCCTTTCTTCTTTCTGGACTTCTTTCCTTTTCTCTTTGCCTTTCCTTTTGCTGACCCCTCCTTTTCCACTTTTTCTCCTCTTCTCCCTTTCTTTCCCTCTTCCCCTGCCTTTCCTACCCTCCCTTCCCTCTTTTTTCCCACTTTCTCTTTCTTTTTTTCTTTCTCTCTCTCTCTATTCTGTGCTGTAGATCTGCAGTCAGCCCAAGCAACACAGTTGTCTCTTGCCCAAAATGCAACTGGGAGCCATATCAGCTAGTGCTATTACAGCTGTTAATAACAGTAGGATGACTTGGGCTTTACCTACCTGAGAGACTGCCTCTCTTACTTCCCAGGTCAGGCTGCTTTTTATAGCTGCAGTCAGAACTGCAGTTGGTAGGAGCGTTTTGATCAGATAGCCAAGGGACTGACAGAGAAAGAAAAAAAATAATTGATGTAACCTGACAAACCTGAAACTCTGACTGCCATTGCAATGAGAGACAAACCCTAAGTGCTGGTGAGAGGGAATGAAGATTTTCAGAGCTGAGTGGATCAGCTCCTTACTCAGCTCAGTTCAAAGCAAAAGTACTTTCGAGCCTTCTTTGCAGAAGGCACCAATAAACATATATCCCCAATATATGGTGATATCCATAGCCTGTGCACAAGAATTATGCTTGAAATATATTAGTTTCTAAATAAAATTGTTGCTGGCCATTTGGTTTTACTTTTGGTTCTGCACAATTCTGCCTTACCTGTGTGTTGTAGGAGAGCATTTTGGTTCTGCAACTCACTTGCCCTCTTTCAAAATCCTTCAAACTGAATAATTTTAAAAGGCTTCTGTAAACTCATCTTTTCATCCTTTTATATTTTTCCCAATATTTAGAAAAATATAGAGAAATTAGAAAGATTTCCCCTCCTCCCTCCCCCAGAAACAGTGCTAAGGTTTTGGATGCACTTAGTTTGCTGGCAAGATCCATTACCAACAGTTGTTCCATGTGAAACTAGATAGATTAATAAACCAGGTGTAAATCCCCTCTGGTCTGTAAGGTATCCATAGGTTTTGTTATTATATGCTTCTTCAGAAAGTAAAATCTTAGCCTGGTGAATACTCTGTGTATGTGTGAAAAGTATTCAGGGTAAGACACTGATAATCAACTCAGAGAAATACTGGTCCTGCAAAGAACATTGCAGCACGTTGTTGTTGTGCCACTAATTGCACTGTCAGCCTTCACTCTGAGTATTTTCCTAATATTAATCCAAATAACTCCATTAATTCAGCTTATGAATATGTTTTCCAAATCACAAATGAGTTCTATCTATAATTATTGATTTTCCCTCATTATGTTACAAACCTTTTTTTACTTCCATCTGAACAAGTGTAGGAGCCAAAATTGGTATAAAAGATTAGAGAATGAATACACATATTCCCACTTTTATGGGAATATAAGTTATTAATAGCATAATTTTAGCTATAATTAGAATGTTTTCCTGGACAGTTTTTTCTTTTTCCACAGAGTCGTTTATCTGGAGAACTGATGGCTTAAGCAAATCAGTAGTGCAACTGCTGTCCAACACCAAGAGTGCAGAGAATATGGCTTATTTGCATAGTTCTGGCACAGGTGTTGTGTTCAACCCTGGAAGCACATGGTAAGTCTGGTGCACTTTGAAGGCTGGACTTGCTGTGCATTTGCAGGTCAGCCAGGCTGATGCTGTCAATCCAAAATCACAGTGACTGGATGAATCTGCCAATTGCTTGACAGTGTTACTGACTTTAATGGAACCTGAATTTCAGCCACTTTATTTAGACAATAAAAATGAGAAAAGATAGAATACTGAGCAAAATTTATAACTTACTTGTGCCAGTGGTAGTCCTAGGGACAACAACCAATAAGCCAAACTGTATTTGTGGTTTATGGACCTCTGGGACCCACACTTTATTCCTTTTGAGATCTGAAAGAGACAATTAAGAAAAGCAAGTTTATATAAAATGTAAGGTAATACACATGTATGAAATTTTTAGGGGAGTCTGCAATACAATGCAAAATGCCTTAGGAGTCCAGAAATCAAAATAGTAGAAAGCTACAAATGCAGATATACCCTATATATAACATCACCACCTGTTAATTTTGTCACAACAACCCATCTTGTCTGAATCCCTTAGTCACTATAACATAAATAAACTATAACCATCATAGCAAGTATACAAATCATTCAATCTATTTTTTAGATAATAAGAGTGATCATTTAGTTAAGTAAGAAAAAATGCATCTTATAAAGAAACTTTCCAGATTTGTTTGTATTCTTGGAACTTCTTTCTTTCCTTTTTTGTATTTCGTGCACATATACCCACACACACCAACACATCTTTCTCTCAGACTGAGACCTCTTCTACTAGTTCAGCCTAGAGCAAATGCCTGTTGCTGAGTTATGAAGCACTGGAAATAGGCATTTATAATGAAAATGTCAGTGATACTACAATAACTTCCAAAACATGCTGTAGTTCTTGTTGCACTTAGAGCAATTATGTTCTGTTTCTTTGCTCCTTCAGTTCTTAACCTGTCTGCTCTTTTAGGGTGACAAAATCTGATGAAGCACTCTAAATCTTTGTGTCTTCCTGTTCTCAGGTCATAACCACTATTTTATGGTAATATGATATATAAAATGTGAAATATATTTTTCTTCCCTCTTATTTCTACAAGAAATGTGAAGAAATCTGTTCTAGAGAAATTACTGTCAAATTACACATCATTTCTTTGTGTATTAGTCATTGCATTGCTATTAGCTCCTAAATTAAAACAAAATTACTCCTTTCTGTTTATTAACAGATATATTTTTTCTCAATGCCAGTAATCCCATCTATGATATTGCATAAACAATTGCTCAAAAATACTCCAAAGCAGAGCTTTTTTTATTTTTTTGCCTAATTCAGAGAGCTGTATCTCTGACTTTTTTTTTTTGAGCTTGCTGTTGCTAGGTCACTTCTGAGTTCATCATGAATGTTAATAGCAAAAGAATTTGGTGTTACACCCTGCTGCTCAGCCAGTTTGAATGTTGCTAGATACCATGCTGCTCTCTTTCAATCCCTTAGGGAAGTTTACAGCTAGTTAGTCCTGCAAACATTATTCCACTCCCTGGGAAGGAAATTGTCTTCTAATCTTTTTTTTTGGTTACAGTTTGCTTATTGCCTCTGATATGGTGTCAGTGCTGAGGTTCCAATGACTGGCTTTAAATCCCCATGATGTTTCCTCAAAGTTGTAAGGTTTTATGCTGGCTTTCATGAGGTGTTGGCTGTGTTCTAAGATTAAGACATAATTTTCTTTAGCTAGAGATTGATATTTGCCGCTGCCCCTGATGAGTTATAAGGCGTAAAACCATTCAAAACTTGATGATGGAGGTGCATTGATACAATAACTTTTCATAAGGTTTGGGGGTTTTTGTTATGTTATGGTCACATGAAAATTATTGTGCGGTCCTGAACAAGAACTAAGTGAATCAGGCTTGGTTGTGGTACAGAAAAGGGATTCCGGTAGATTAAAATAAGAAAACAGAGTAGAATGAGAGAATTTTGTGGGAATCTGACTGCAGATGAATGAACGTGCAGGAAGAGCTTGAGCTTGCGAGGAGACCCCAGACAATAGACTTGGCTCTTCTGATCAGCTAAGAGAGCGCTGCATTGGCTGTTGATCTACTATGAAATATCATGGGGATTATATCAGTTAATTGGTATTATTAATACAGTTTTCTTAATTTCTTAGTAAAACTGTAGATCAGATCTTAACAGGTTGTGTGGCAGTGTAAGAAAAGGGAAATGTGTTATTCCACAAGAAGTAGCGTGTCTTGAGCTCTTTGACCTAGTTGTCAAGCATGTAAAGGTGACTCCACTGTAAAGTTACTGGAGTCTCACAATGAGTATTGGGATTGTCCCTAATGCAGAATCAGCATCAAATAAGTGGCAAGATCCTTAGGGCGTCTTTCTCAACATAAGTTTCCCTCACCTGCTCTAACTTGCAGTGTTGGGCAGTAGAAAAAGCAGAGCTAATTTACCAACATATTGTCTCTATATAGATATTAGAGATCATGGATAATCCAACCTCCGCTACTAACAGACAAGGCATTTTCCTGGAATACCAAGACAGAAGGTAATAACACTAATCATAATTTTTTTGTCATAAATTCTTTCCTTCTTATCTGTCCTGGTTCCGGCTGGGACAGGGTTAACTTTCCTCCCCATAGCTTGGGGGTGTGCTGTGTTTCAGGTTTGGTATGAAAGGAGCGTTAATGGCCCATTGACGCTTTGGCTGTTGCTGCACCAGGGCGGGGAAAGCACCCAGCTGGCCAATGGGGTATTCTATACCATGTGACATCATGCTCAGTATAAAAACCAGGTGTGGGGGGGGCTCGCCCCCGGTTTGGGACACGCGGTCGGCAGTCGGTGAGCAGTTGTACTGCACATCGTCTACTTTGTATATTCTGTTATTGTTGTTGTTCCCATTTGCTATTATTGTTGTTCTACTTCTGTTTCATTTAAATTATTAAACTGTTCTTATCTCAAGCCGGGAGCTTTCCTACTTGTATCCTTCCCGATTCTCTCCCTCATTCC
>VZTQ01000421.1:364-21128 GCA_013400755.1 Pelecanoides urinatrix | reverse complement strand
ATGTCACCACTGCTGTGGCTGCCGTGTATCAAAGGCATCATAGCAAGAATCTCTTGCTGCTAACCAAACTAGAGGCAAGAGGAGGAATTCATTGCAATGTTAAAACCTATGGCCTAGTGCAAAGGGACCAGGGGTGGAAAATGTGATGGATATACCTTTAAATTGTTGTCACCCATGATTTGAGTTGCATGTTACAGGAAGTAACAGAAACCTCATGAACCAATGAAGGATGAATCTCACAAGAAGCAGTGGAAGTGCAACAGTGACCTGACGAGCTGGTTTTGATGCTCAGTAACCCTACAGAACACACCACCTCTCCTGTCCTGAGTGAATATCATAACAGATGGAGCTCAAAGTTATAGACCAAATGAACTCCATGAACATTTTATGGGTATTTATGGACATTTCACGAACATTTTACAGGGAAAGAGGTTGTTAATGAGGAGGTATTGCAATAGGGTGGGACCTGAATGTGATGTAAATGGTACAGAATAAGGGGTGGAGGATGTATGGGTTTTAGCTGAGTTAAATTTCTTCACAATAGCTTGTACAGGGCTATGTTTTGGATTTGTGCTGAAAACAGTGTTGATAACACGGGGATGTTTTTGTTACTGCTGAGCAGTGCTTGCACAGAGTCAAGGCCTTTTCTGCTCCTCACCCCACCCCACTAGTGAGTAGGCTGGGGGGGCACAAGAAGCTGGGAGGAAACACGACATCGGGCCAGTTCTTTTCAGGTGTAAATGGGTCAGCTCCACTGTCTTCAGGAAAATCTCACCGTAAAATATCTGGCAGACAGGTTTTCTGACTTATCTGCAAGTGGTGCAATCTTCCACTGATGTAGACAAACAGCAACATTTTTGATACTTCTTAGTAGCTTTGCAAACTGGAGAGTGTTGCAACAGGGAAATGCTGAGGTGACAAAGACAGCAGATATGGGGTGAGGCTCCAACAGATGGCTGAGTCATAGTCAAAACAGGCACTCCACCTCTGCTTCTTACCACTCCTAAGCCTGGGCAATCCCATCCTCATTACCACTAGTATGGCAGGTTTCTGATCCCTAATTGGCCCAGTTTATCACACAAAACCACAGAAAATCTCCACCTTTTTTTTCTTGGTGGGCAAGCTTTCCTAAAGGAAAATAGTATATGTTGCACCACACACACATGGAAAAAAACTATTTAAAAAATGTACCAAATACTTGTTTGAGCTAAGTAAATGTGGTTACGGAGAAACTGGAAACGTAATGCTCAAGCTGGAGCAAAAAGTCTGTGGCAGATTCAAGATTAGTGCTCTCGATAGGTAAGAAATTCCAGAGATTACATCTGTTCAAAAATAAAATATGATTCTGTGATGCCCAATACTGTAATTTGTTCTTTAAGTTCAGTCTTATCATTTATATGTATCTGGCTCATCCTACTTGATTTAGTGAGTTGTACTCTTTTAATATTTTTCAATTTCTCTCTCTTGTTTTCTTTTATTCTAGGTAAATTTAGCAAGACCTGCTAATTCTTTTTCCCATTACAGTATGTTTGTATTCAGTACATTAAGTTTACTTTTCCTCACAAAAGCTGACTAATTGTCTCTTTATGCTACCTATTTAGAAAAAAATCTCAGCTAATAAACATTTGGGCCTTCCAAGTATCATGTATGTTAGGACATATGACCTTTTTAGCTCACTTCCTCTTGTATTTGTCTGATCATAGCAAATGCTATACAATTACTGTTCTAACTGAAATCTAAAACAGAATCCATGAGTTTCATAAAAATAACAGGAATTTTAGTTTTGTAAAAATGACAGGAACTTGAGACAGTCTTGCATGGGTGCACTAGTGAGGAGCTTCCATAAGACCATACATTATTTGACCCACTGTAGTCAGTATGACATGAAATATGCTGAGCCTGCAGCCACTCAAGCAATTTTAAGGAAGAAGGAGGCAAGACAGGGCTCAGAAATATTTCTGTGTTTGGCACCCCAGCCACATCTGCTCACAGCAATGGTTTTGGTAAGTTAAGCTATCCTTCCATGCCAGGCCCTCTCCAGAGAGCGTCTTGCAAGGAAACTTTTCTTGTTTTGCAGGGTTCATACAGGGGAAGGCAAAAGTAACTTCCAAGTGCTGATGCAAAGCACTAGGCTATAAAGCTATAATGTCCTGTCTTTGAAAGGTACCATAAGTAGTTTTGGGAAGTCTCTACTATTTACCTCCCCTCAAAATCTGTATATTTGTACACATTTTGCTAAGGAAGTCTGGATTGAAACGGGAAGGTGAATTCTCATGAGGACCATCTAATGAGGTGGGTTTTCCATAAGTACGGATGCAAAGTAGCAGTAGGAAGAGATCCTCCTTAACTACGCAGAAGTTAGGTAATGAAGAGAGCATGCAGAAACAGGAGGAAGCTGTAAGAGGAAAAGGCTGAGCAAGAGCAAGCAATGTTCACAGGTCTCTTAATTCAATGAGAGGGGTAATTTAATGATAAGGCAAGTAGAAGTTTTTCTTCTACAAGAAACCTGGTATGTGCCCACTTCCCCACCTGCCCCGGCTTTTCCCACTTCCTGTAATTTGTGTTTCTGTTTCTCATAAGTAATTTGCTCAGAACATGAGCTACTTCGACTGGGGTGGTTAGCTTGATGAGACACACAGACTATCCGTGGTCAGGTTTGGTACCCAGTGGCAGGCAACGTCTTCAGTTCTCCTACGGACGAGCAAATGGCGTTACATTCAGGGACTATTCTGCAGCAGTTGCTCGTGTTGCGCTGTTCTTGTGATTGCTCACACCAACCCATTTATTCACCACTGCATTTCCACGAAGATGACCGCAGTGCACGCGTTACACCTCTTTAATTTAGCCGGGTTCCACAGAACACTCATTGCCGTGTTCTCCCCGCTGCGGGGGAAGAGCTTTCCACGCCCGCTCGCGGGTCCTGCGTTGGCAGGGCTGGCCGTGACATAACGCCTCGGCCACCAGGAGCGAGCGAGCGAGCCTGCCTGCCTGGCGACCCACGTCGGACACGGCTGCTGCGGTCCCCGCTCCGCCGCGGGTGGAGAAGGGGAGCCCAGGGCCGCCGCCCACAACCGAAATTAACCGACAGATCAAACGCCCCCGCCCCGCCCCGCCCAGCCGCGGCCACGCCCCGGCAGGGGGCGGGGCCGGGCTGCCGGAAGACCCGCGCGGATCGGCCGCGCGGAGGGACCGGTGCCGTTTCCGCCGCGGCACAATGGCGGGTCGGCAGTAGGAGGCGTGCCGTCGGCGGCCGGTGAGTGCCCTTCTCTCGGCGGGTGGCGGCCAGGCAAGGCCTTCCCCAGCAGCGGGCCGTGGCCCCCGGCGACCTGTTTCCCTCGCCCGCCCCTGCGCCTCCCTTCCTGCTCTCCTCCCGGGCCGCGGCCCGCCCACCCCTTCGCCGGCCCCTCCACCCGCGGGCTGTCCGGCTGAGGCGGCGGGGCAGGGCCGAGCGGGGCGGGGGGCTGCTGCGCCACAGTCCCCGCCGCTGCCCTGCGTCTGCCGGCTGGCAGGTACCCCGCCTCCTCCAGGCCGTTCCTCAGGCCTTCGGTTGTTCGGGGGGTGGTGGGGAGGGCAGGAGGGGGCTGGGGACCTTTGTCAGCCAGTGGGACGACTGGAAGGAGGGGGCCGGGGTCTGCCGCAGGGGAGCCCCGGCCCACGTAGCGTGTTTCCTGCGTGGTGGTGACGGAGGCCAGTATCGTAACACCGCCGACTGGGTCCGGTTGGTAACTTGGCCGGCGCCGCCCGCCGCTTCTGGCCCCGCAGGGAACCATGTCGTCCCCCACTTGTGTTGCTGCTGACCCTCCAGGGCAGCCTGCACACTCCCCGCTTCCCCCCCCCACCCCCGCCAGGCCAGCACCTCGCGTCGTGGTTGGGAGCCAGGAGCGAGTGTAAACTTTGACTCTGTGCTCCCTTCCAGTGCAGGGAGTGTGTCATCGTCTAGCCTGGCGGCTGGGTGTGGGCGTTGCTTCTGGGGATGACTCTAAAACAAGCTGAGTTTAGATCACTCTGAAATTCAGACTTGATGGCAGTTTCTCTCCTAAAATAGGAAGCAAGTTCACTGTGTGCTTTTGAAACTTTTCTTTCAGCTCTTAGCTGGAATAGCTGCATCTCCACAGTCGTTCATAACTGGCTATGAATTCAGGTCTTTAGGACAAGAATCCTACTTGTTTTGTCACTGACATAAAGGCAGAAAACCTCTTCTGCTTAAGAAGAGGATAAATACTAAGAGCTTCAAGCCTATAGAAAGCAGACACTGAGATGCCTAAGGGTGCCTTTGGGGCCTGCAGAACTTAAAAAAAAATTTAAGAAAATAAGGTACCCTACTCCCGTATCAAAGACCACAGAAGGGCATTTCCTGCTGTTTAGGTGCTTCTTGTAAATGCCCTACAGCCTTCTCTGCATCCTTAAGCACATACATGTCTTTTGAAAGAGAAAACTTTTTTTTTGGTTGTATGTGGCTGTATTTAAATCATACAATATTCAGTGTCCATGTGACTGCTGTTGCTTACATGTGTTTAGCCAGTCTCTTCCAGGTAACTCCCCCTTTAACAACCCACATGGGTTTATGCTAACATTGGAGTTACAGCTCCCTGGAAATGTTTTACAATAAGAGCATGGACGTGACCAAGTGGGGTGGGGGTTGGGGGGAAGAGCAAATCGGTAGCCCAGGTGTTTTAGATAATACTAAAATAATATGAAATATGAGTGCTTACTACCCAGTAATGTGAGACCTCAGAATGCTGGTCTAGGTAGAATATGCAGAGTGCACTGGGCAGTGCAGCATTGTTTCTTAATTGTGGTATCAAATTTGCCCAACAGATGGATTGCTACTCAACTTCTGCATCTCTTTCTCCTCTTGTCACAATTTTCATTCTTAACAGGGTGAATGGTGTCTACTGTGAGGAAAGGGGAATATTCAGATGATGTAGAAAGGCTTTGGGGCCATCCTTGTTATTACCTCCTACGTATTCTACAGGCTACAAAGTTCCTTTAGCTATTCTTTCAAAGCTT
Organism: Pelecanoides urinatrix; assembly: GCA_013400755.1. Lineage (NCBI taxonomy): Eukaryota > Metazoa > Chordata > Aves > Procellariiformes > Procellariidae > Pelecanoides > Pelecanoides urinatrix. The sequence continues at coordinate 16,118 of VZTQ01000421.1, read as the reverse complement.
TCATGTACTGAGCTGAAACTACGATGTGGATTCTTAAAAGTAGTTATCTGTCCTAAAGGTCTGTCCTAGACCTTAATGCCCAAAAAAGCCATAGGCTGTCTCTGCATTTTGTGAACCACCCATAAGTGTTATAAGTTTTAAGAAGAGAAACCTAGCTGAGGTTTGAACTGCCTTTTTTTTGGTTGGAGCAATTTTGCTTTCCATCACGACTTGCTTGCCTTGATGGTATTACAGGGCCAGGACTTTGATTGCTGAGATTTCCATAACAAATAATAACCAGTGTTTATCACTTGATTAATTTTAAAATACAACTTTTAACTTTTTAATTTCTAGATGGGGATCACTAAATTGAACAGCAATAACGATGGGAGATGCTGCAAAACCTTGCTTTGCCAAACAAAATAAGGAACAGGGAATTTTACATCAAGAAGAATTAAAAGGGAGTCCCTTACTGAAAGACTACCGAGTCATGGATGAATACGGAAATGGCCATAGCAATAAAATAGATACCAGCCTGCAAAAGAAAAAGGGAACACCAGGTCATTACGGAAGCAGTCCCAGGCGAGGGCCACGTAGTGTTTTGAGTAGCCCAAATTCACTTAAAAACACAGCTTACAGTCAAGGGTCAAAGTTAAATGATACCCAGAGAGACCAAATGAAGAAGTGGGTTTCTGATGACCACCGAGGTACTTCTGACAGCTGGAGAGAGTACAGATCTGTTGCCTGGATTCCTGTGCATAGCAGGACAAGAAAGGACTCTTTTCATGAACTTGAAGGTGCTGGAAACAGAAATGTAAGACGACAGCTTCAGGAAGACTTAATGAGTGAAGACGTGCTAGACATACAGAAAGGAAGCTCTGGTAATCAACATGTTTGTTTTTACATAGCTATCTAGTAAAGTAGCTTTCTGTGTGTGTTACTGAAAAGTAAAATTTCAAGATTCACTGTTAAAGCAAAAAATCATTTTTGTTCTGTCACATATTGCAAACTATTGACTGTACTGTACTAACAAATTGTTACAGCAAATGATACAGAACTTGTTTTATAAATTGTGTTGTCTTTGTAAATTAGTTTGTAAGCGATAGGAGTAGATTGCAACATCTGTGTAGTGTTCCTCTTTGCAGTTTCCCAGGTTGATTGAATCTGTCAAAGCTGATAAGGGATGTTTCAGTTAGGTTGATACAGGACAAGATTTTGGAGCTACCAATGAGGTCTGTAACAACATATCGTAATGAAGATTGAAAACAATGCCTTGTAGGTATTGTGAGAACTTAATACTAGCAACAGTAATACAGCAATAACACAAAACTAATTCTCCATGTATATTGAACTTCTCTATGGGCAGTTGGAACTAATAATGAGAATACAAGCCCTAAGTATTGAAATGCAAGAAAGAACAAGCTAACAGAGGATAAAGTAATCAATATCATAAGATCTTCATTGAATGTGAGTACCAGAAGGAAGTGTAAGTAGATCAAAGCAGAAAGAGGAAGCTTTAAAGAGAATATAATTAGATAAAATAAGAAAGACTAAGGCACAGATGAGGTGCTGCTAACATGAAACAACTGCCTTTAGCAAGAAAACTGTCCTCTTTTAGTTAAGACCAGAGGCCAAAGATGGTATTGATCTGCCTCCCTGCTGAGAAGGAACCGCTATTGCTCTTTGATACCAGAAGTCTAGGAATTAAATGTCCTTTCTCTTGATATCAGCTATCACTAAAAAGATGAAATGTGAGCAGGTGCCCAGTATCTCTCATTGTTTGAAGTAAGCTGCACACTTAAGCTCAACTTCAGATGAGGAGAGGGCAGAGTAGAATGCTTTTGCAAGTGTTGTGGTTTAACCTGGCAGGCAGCCAAACACCATGCAGCTGCTTGCTCACCCCCCCCCCCCACAGTGGAATGGGGGAGAGAATAAAAAAAAAAAGTAAAATTTGTGGATTGAAATAAAGACAGTTTAACAGAAAAAAAAGGGAAGGGAAAATAATAATAACAGTAATGATGATAGAATATACAAAATGAGCGATGCACAATGCAGTTGCTCACCACCTGCTGACTGATGCCCAGCCTGTCCCCAGGCAATGATCGCTGCTCCCCGGACAACTCCTCCTAGTTTATATACTGAGCGTCATGTCTTATGGTATGAAATACCGTGTTGGCCAGTTGGGCCAGTCCTGGCTATGTTCCCTCCCAGTTTCTTGTGCACCTGGCAGAGCATGGGAAGCTGAAAGGTCCTTGACTAGTGTAAACATTACTTAGCAACAACTAAAACATCAGTGTGTTATCAACATTATTCTCATACTAAATCCAAAACACAGCACTAGACCAGCTACTAGGAAGAAAATTAACTGTATCCTAGCTGAAACCAGGACAGCAAGTGTGTTCTCAAATTTGCTGGGTCTAATGAATTTTGTTCTGTGAAACTTCAGGAACTCTCTGAAGTAAATTTTTGGAGCCACTGGCAATCATACCTGAAAACTTATTCAGGAGAAGTGAGCTACTGGCATATAGGAAGGGGCAAGTGTCTCTTAAAAGCGGAATGTAACTTACGCAACTGTAAGCTTGGAATCTGTTCTGGAACAAATAATGTAATCTACTACAAGTATTTGAAAGGTAACAAAGAGATGAGTAGCAGTAAACATGGATTTGTCAAGAAAAAAGTATGCCAAGTCTTTCTGATTTACTTCTTTAAAATGGTGATCAGTCCCCTGTGGACATGGGAGAAGCAGTTGGTAGATACTGCTAGTACTGTACTGTAGTAATTTAGACACTCTTACCTGACAGTCCTGTAAGTAAACTAGAGGAAAATTCTCTAGATTAAATTAATACAAGAGACTTGCAGAGCTAACTAGATAATTACACTCAGATAATACTTGCCAAAGATTTTGTCAAAATGACAGAAAGCATTGAGCAAGCATTTACAAGGATTCTGTTCTGTTCAATGTTTATTACACTATTCTGATGATGAATGAAGACAGCATGCTTATTAATTGTGTGCTTTTAAATTTGAATATGCTGTGTTACTGGTAGGAACACAATGTGGAAAAGCAGGAAGGTCAATTAAAATAACTGCACAACTGGAGAAACGACCTACATATAGGATGAAATACAAAAGAAATACATGTAAATGCCATTGTTGAAGTAGGAATGTCAACTGTACAAATAAAGGAGGAAAAGTTATTATAAAGTAGTATTTTTTCAGAGAGGAATCTGAAATCATAGTGAATCAGAAGGTGATAATGAGTAGTCAGTGTCATGGTGTTGAGGCACGAAAACAGACTCGCAGCCTGAAGAACCCCTTCTTCTGTAAGTCTTTGGTAAACTCAGTTGCAGTACTCTGTCTGGCTTTGGCACCCCACTTGAATGAATAAAATGGAAACAGTCCAAAGAAGAGCAAGAACGCCAGGGCACATAGAAAACAGAAACTACACAAACCATAAACAATCCCCAATCTTTTGGCAAAAGGAAAGGGTAGGGAGACATGGTAACAGTCTTCAGCTGTCTAGAAAGGTATGAAAAAACTGATGTAGTAATCTGGCTTATTTCTTTCCAATACACAAAGCAATGGGCCTAAAATTGAGCAAGAAAGGTTCAGATGAGGAATAAAGGGAAAGTTTCTAATGGTAAGACTAGTGAAGTACTGGAGAGGTTGTCTGGGCAGCTTATGGAGTATCTATCTGAAGGTCTTCAAAAACAGGTTAGGTGAGCATTGCTCAGGATTGACAAAATTCATTTCATCCTGCTGCGAAGCATAGGCATGGCATAGCTCACCTCTTGAGGTCCCTTCAAAAGCTCTAATTCTATGTCAAGGGCAAACAATTACTAAAAATGTTTCTTTTAGCATTTCCTTTTACTTGAAATCTTTTCTGCAGTTGTCCCTTTCCCTTACCTTTATGCTCTTTTACTGTAGCTCATAAGGAAGGAGTTTACCAAATCTCTGAGGCACTGATTTTTCTGCAGGACCTTGAACTTTAACTTGTCTTTAGTACTTTATTTAGTCATTCACCTATAATTAGATTGTCACTACTGTAACTACCAAATATTAGAAGTATTTATTTACTTTGTAATTTTTTTAAGTTGCATAGTGGTTACAGAAGTAATTGGGTAATTGTTACACGCTTTCCTGCAAAGATGTTCATTTAATACACATTTTTCTCCAAATTCTGTCTACACTGATCAGTAAAAATGTAGTCAAACAACTGTGGCGCCTCTTAGGAGTTTGAGCAGGAGAGTCAGCAAAATGGGAAAAGGGAAAGGATGTGTAAAGTTCAGAGACTCAGACTTCTATTTCTGTTCCTTCAAGCTTCCTTTGGGGTACTATAGAGCCTTAGTTCTGTTTACTCCAGCATGAACTTATGCTGCTGCTGAAAGAAATTATCTTACCATTCTTGTCCTGTTCCTGTTTACAACACAAACACACGCATGCTGCTTAGTGAAATGAATCAAACAACTGGTTGAAAATACACAACCAGGTTGTTTCCCTTTTGCCAATTATTAGAGACAAAAATTGTGGTCGCAGGAAAGAAACTTCGTAAATGTATTTGGTAGGGCAGTTGTGGGGTTTTTTGTTTTGTTGTGTTTTTTTATTAATTATTACAAATTAAAACCTCTTGCTATAATAAGAGTTTTGGAGTCTAAGGAAGTTGCATAAACTTTCTCAGAAGCAGGGAACTTTAGAAATCCCATGCATCTTGACAACCTGTATAGCTGTTCAAGTGAAAGGTAAGATGTGATCTAAAGTCATGTGTGAAAATGTGGCCTGTGTATATTCATTCCTGAGATTATTTTTACAGGTATTCTTTGGACCAGTAGCAATTCCTGCTTCAAAATGCTGACAAAGTTTGCTTAAAAGTAGAAGTGGTATTTACATTAATTTGTTCCAGAATTTTTGCTGTAAACATAACAAGCTTTATAAGCATGTTTATTCTGTTAGTTGTGTAGCTTTATTAAGCAATGTGTGCAAATACGTAGCAAGCAAGTTGGTTATTTATTGGCTTACGTAGCCAATAGGGGTGGTTATTTTTTTTTTCATTTGTCTATTTAATGATGTGAAGGCAATACTAATCCATATGCTGGTTTAATTGAAAGGCAAGTGACATTAATAAGCAGTTATTACTGGTGATAATAAATTTTTGTATGTCAGCTAAGCCATGGCAATGCTATATCACAGTGCTGTTAGCTCTTACAAATCATTCAGATTGGCCTACACTCGCTAATTCTGTGATATTTGCAGTGGTCTAAGGGTCAGTTCGCTTTCTAGCTTGTTCGTCTACCTAAGCTTGATCAGGCATCCTGAAATCTGTGGATATATTCCACCTTTTCATTATAATGACACACAGGTAAGTCTCAACTAGGCAGTGAAATCTATTGCATTTAGGGTTTTTTTTTTTTTGCCAGTTTTAACAAAGCTATCTAAATAAAGTTGGTGACTTCAGTGGGACAAATTAGTGGTTTTTAGTAGTTCAGAACAAAGGTACTGTAGGTTATGACATAAATATACACTCTTGCTATTATCAGACCTGCACAGAACAGATTATGAAACCATGCAGGGTAGATGATTTGTATCTTCTTTGACTTGCACGTAAGTAGAATCGTAATTAAAGGAAAAAAAAAAATGCTGTGTGGTACTCTGAAGTTATTTGACATATTTGCTCTTTATAAGAAATGAAGAAACTTAGGAAACCAAGAAGATCAAGAAGAACTAGAAAAGATGAGTATGATCAAGATGAAGTGGATGGTCCAGTCATAGATGAATCTGTGCTGTCGGCAAAAGAACTTCTAGGGTTGCAGCAAGCTGAAGAACGATTGAAGCGAGACTGCATTTATAGACTGAAGAAGGTGCCACTGTCTTTACTTGTATAGTCCTTTCATACTTTTTTGTCTTTAAATACAATACAGAGGGTACACTTAGAACAATTTCTCTGACTGTAGCTAGAAAGTCTAGTTATAGAATTGACGTAACATACAAAATGGGTGCTGTTAATGAATTGTCAAGAGAAGGCAAGTAATCCTTTTTTTTCAAACAATCATAAATCTTGGTTTGAGAGAAATTTAAGCACAAAAAATGGCTGCTCCTTTAGTTCATGAATTAACATCAGATCACTAGATGCTGGGGCAGTGGACCAGAAAAGTTTGTTCAGTTAATATATTCTTCCATGGGCATTGGGTATTTTCCACTGTGAAAGACAAGGTGTCAGGCTTGATTGACTCAGTACCACCATTCTTCTGACATTATATTTGATATGCAAACTTTTTGACTGTAAAAATGGAGTTAGGAAAGCTAAAGTGAGTATTTCTGGACTTCAGAGTTACAGTCATTCAGCTTAGCAAGGGTGTTGAATGAAATGAAGGTAATATCTTTCTATATTTTAGGGTTTTTTACTATCTTTATTTTAGCAACCTCGAAGCTACCCATCAGCAAAATATACCTGCAAATTGTGTGATGTTTTGATTGAGTCGGTGGCTTTTGCTCATAAGCATATTAAAGAGAAAAGACACAAGAAAAGCCTAAAGGTGAGTTAAGGACAAGAAAAAGTATAAAATGCAGATTTATGAAACTGTCCTCACCCTACTAATGACAATGAAACTGCACTGCTTCTAAAATCATTCTACATTTATTTTTTACTATGTTTGAATCTTCTTAAAAACTATTATTTAGTGATACTGGTAAAAAGAGTAAACTTGGGACCTGAACTTTGCTTCTGCCCTCAGCTTTGGAATTTAATTTGTACTAATTTAATTTGTAATAATGCCTATTATTATTAAAATAAGTCCTCATTTACAGTATAACTCAGTAATATTTAGTTACTGGTGATTGAAGTATAATAAAAAAGCTGTGCCAACTGAGTCTTCTGTTTTACTGTTCTGTAATTCTTCTTGTAGACTAGTTATGTATATTCTTCTTAGTATATATTTCATTGGCATATTTCAACAATGAAGAGTTTTGATCAAGTCCAGAGCAATGAGGAGTAGCAATAAGCAAATGTAGCTGGTATGGCAGAATTAAAAATTATAGGTCAGGGTGAAGATTTCAATTCAGGAATACTGTAAATGAAACTAAGAACTTGTGAAGTATTACAGACTTGTTTATATGTAAAGGAAATAGGTTTGTTTTGAACATAAACATAAAATAACTTCCAGGATAACCTCAATTTTACTTTCTGTTTGTTTTTTTTTTTTTAATTCCATGTCTTCTGTTCCTTCTACTTTCTCAGCTTGAAGTGGCCAAAAATATTTGTCTCCTGCAGGTTTTCTATTTCTTCCTCTTTAACTCCTACCCTTTCCCATTTCATAGGTGATGGAAGAATTGGTGACATTTTTTTTAATGTTCCAAATACATGTATATATACCTCTGCACATTACTGAAGCCTCCTGGAATATCTAATTCTTTATACCTGTCACAGTTTCTCTCTTGATGTTCTTGCTTCCAATTACCTCCATTATCTGGAAAACCTGTGGTGATGTTACTTGGGGTGAGTTGCAGGCATTCATTCTAGCACATTAAACAACTCAAGAAAATCATTAAAATGCCAGTGTTATTATCTTTAAAGGAAAAGCAAGAAGAAGAGCTGCTGACCGCTCTGCCTCCTCCAACGCCTTCCCAGATACAAGCTATTGGGGTTGCTATTGAAAATGTAGTGCAGGAGTTTGGCTTAAATAATGAAGATCTAGAAGAAAGGCTCAACATTAAAACAGTGATGGAAAATGTACTGCGTCAAAAATTGCCAGGTATTATTTGCAATTTGTTTTAGATTGTAGAAATGCCAACTTTAAAAAAAAAAAAAAAAAAAAAGGAAACAAAAGCTCATAAAGTGAAAACTTAATTGAAAACCTTGGCTAGCTAAATTCTACAACAGTGTATTTAGTTGCTAGTCTGTTGAACAACATAATGTGGCAATATAACCCTGTATCAGAATTAAATTACAATGGTGCTCATGACCCAAACAGACCTGTAGTAAAAAGTGAAGATGAACAGGACGAGGGGGGCATTTGACCTTCATGGTAAGCCTTTACTAGCAACAGCATGGAAGGCAGAATTTACTAACACAGTTCTGTGCTGCTGGAAGACCCTTCTTCATCTCCTGTGGTTATCAAAACTAGATAAAGGTTTAAGATCTACTGACAATGCCGGAAAGTAGCTACACACTTAGAATAAGGCATGGAGTAAATCCAGTATAATTCTTTTTGTTGCAGAGTGCTCATTAAGACTGTATGGCTCCTCCTATAGCAGATTTGGTTTCAAAACCTCAGACATAAACATAGATATCCAGTTTCCTGCCAATGTAAGTAAGACTGTTTTATTAAGTATGTCTAAGTGATTTTGAATGTTTGCACCTTTATGTGGATTACAGTTTAAATATAACTTACAGTGTGGTAGTAGAACTTTTTGTGAAAATGCATCCGGTAAAACAGAGCTACCACATTAAAATGGTCTTAAAATAACATCCTTTGCTTCATACACCAGTATTGGTCAGGCGGTATAATACAGCTTTGTGTTTTATCAAATCTTCTTTCTGAAAAACTGAAAATACGTAAAACATTTGTACTCCTAGCAGTCCTATGAGACAGATAATTATTTGTCTTCTCTTACAGCTGGATTAAATGACACTTCCATGATCTTGTTTCTGTACTGATATATGCACATCAGAGTATTTGATTGCTAGGTTATTTTTGAACCATGAAACCATCTTATGTCATTTATATGTGAAGTAATTTAAAGTCTTGATTTGTCATGCTAGTTGTTTCTATACATCTTTGTGATTGAACATTGAAAAGAAATTAAGGGCTGTGAAAAGCTTTTGATCCCATACTTAAACTTATTCCTGCTCTAGTTGATTTGGCAGTCTCATAGTTAAAATTTAGCATTTCCTATAGGAAACGAAGATGGAAATCTTGCTGTGAAAAAGAATGATCCCAGTTCATAAAGTGCCTATAATTTAAAAAAGCTATGATTCCAGTCTTTGATGTGAGATAGATCCATTGTGACAGAAGGAAGTACTGAAAATACAAATACTGAAATAGTATTTCTGTTGGTGGTTTTTTCCCACAACCAAGTCTTTGATAGAGGTAAAAATAGCTTTACTTAAAATTACTCCAGAATTATTTTTTTTTCTTTCAAAATAAGCAGAGTTCGTGTTCCTTTTGATACAATTTAGCGATAACCAAGGACTAAGAGTAGTTTTATCTCAGTTGCTATTACTTTGTTTCCTTCTTGCTGCCCTCTCTGGAATTAAAACAGAAGCATCCTAGGAACAATGTTTTAAAATTTTTTTTGAGTTGTGGGATGTAATCTTTTTGACAGCTGTGAAAACAGCTTTATTACTTTTATTGACAGATGACTCAACCAGATGTTCTCTTACTTGTGCAAGAAAGTCTCCAGAACAGTGGTAAGAAAAAATTGCTGCCTTCTCAATTCTGTTAACCTATTACTGCTTAGTATTGTTGAAGTCCACCTCTGTTGAACAGGTAAACCACATGCTATTCTTTTTTTAGAAGGATGTGAGACTGAAAAATACTGCAGGAAATAATACATTGACAGAACTAACTTTGGTTTGGTGTTCAGTTTTATGACTATTGAAGTCCCATTATTTGTGTTGACATGAGAAATTCCTAGTGGGAGGTTTTCTTCTACATTATAAGTGAAGATGTCATTAAAGTTAAGGTAGACTCTGCTGCCTTTTTTTCCCCAGACTGCTCTATTATCCCTGTACAGTACAGAAAGTAGCCTAAGCTATTCTAATGTGATCAGAAACTTGGTAATGTACTTTCAGATTGTGGTCTTTTTTCCTATAATTATGTGCACATGCCTGCTAGTGCAGTGAGGCCACGTACAAATGACTGCATGCAGACACATGTTTTTTTTCAGGTAGCGAATACAACTTCATGCACTAATACAGGCAAGTAAAGCTTAAGATCTTAAAAAAAAAAAAGCACTTTCTCAAAACAATTTGAGCATATGCAGGCAAAAAATGAGAAGATGGGAAAGAAACTCTGTCCTTTTAAATGCAGGTTGCAAAAAGTGGCTTTACTACTTTCTTGCCTTGCTTTATGCCTACAGTTGGGAAATCAGACCTTATGGTTCCAAACATGTCTACTAAACATGCATATATATTTACTGACCTAGATTTTTCTCACTGCGACCCCCAGCCCCCATTGTATGTGCATCTTCTTGTCTGGTCAAATGACCATTATAGTCCTTGAGAATGGGATTATTGTTCAACCAGACTGGAGGAATGATGACCTAGATCCCATAAGAAGTTAGGATCTCTAATGTGTTTTGAAAGGAGTATTTGCATCTTGTGCAAACCCTTTTTCCGTGAGTCAGAAGATACAGGGACGGAGCATTAGGTGTTTGAGGTACCCCAGCGGCAAAAGCAAGATGTTTTTCAAAGAAGTCAGGTGTCCAAATGGCTAGGTAACATCAAGAAAACCTTGTAATTTCAGAATTTTTGAGTTGGGTATCTAAAATTGTTTCAGTTTCCTCTTTACCTGGCCCAGTGAAACAGTAAGGCATCAAAACATAAGCCCAGTTTGGATCAATAAACTCCACTTGGAGAAAGGACTGCAGTGGCATCTGTACTTTTTTAGTGTTAAGATAAAAATGTAAATGAGTTATATTTGGAAACCTATATAAAGAATAAGAGGGAAAAATAAAAAATTAAGCATAGCAAGAAGACATTACATCATGTCAGCAAGCATGTTCTATACTCACACAGAACATTTCTAGATTACCAGGGAAAATAAACTTGCATATTTTCTTTCTGTCTAGTNCTTTAACCATTATGGCTTCCAGCATGTACCCTTACCCTTCCATTTGGGATAACTGCTTAAGCAGAAACTATCCTTCCTTATAAGTAATATAGATACCATATTAAATTATGGGTTTCTGTAAGGGCAAGATCAGCTTGCTTAGCTTCACTAGTATTTTGAGAACAAGTGAAAGACTTCTTTTTTTTTTGCCCATTTAATGAATATTGCTTAAGATTCATGAAACATTCTATCAACAGCTACTGATACAGAAATATTACCAGTTATTTGCTACTACCTTGATCTTTCACTGTTTGAAAATGTTTCTTGTGCTGTGGAAACAGCATAGAAACTGTTTTCTGATGGGTGTGGTATGCGAAGATGTTTTTGATTTGTGAAGGAAATTGGTACTGTAATGTTTTTTTAGTTCAGTGAATTAATATCATTAGAAACAAATACTTAAATTTGAATTGTATTTGAAAACACTTTTATAGAACATTATAATGCATATATTTTCAACCTAGCCATAAATCAAATTGGTTTTCCATGCTTCTTCAAATGTAGATATGGTGTCTTTGAGAGGCTGTTAAATCTTTCCTTACAGCCTTCTGCTACACTGTTTTGTGAGATGTCATCTGACCTACTGCTGTTCTTGCAAAACCTCCAAGATGTTTTACTTTGTTTCTTTTTTGGATTTTAGTGGCCTTATTTGTAAAGTGAGTGCAGGGAATGAGCATGCTTGTCTGACAACAAACCATTTGGCTACACTTGGAAAACTGGAACCTACTATAGTACCTTTAGTGATTGCATTCAGGTACTGGGCAAAGGTAAGAGTCATTTATATTCCCCCATCTGTGAATATTGAATGAACATTGATATTATGCTGGTAAGACTATGGTTTAGAAAACAGTTGTTGAAGCTGTCTTTAGAAAAAGAATTGGAAAAAGGATATTTATAAAATTTACAATTTATAAAAATTGTAGATGATACAACTATTGTTTGTGTGTTATAATGTTCCACTAAATTTCAAAAGTGGAATTTTAAGCTTCAGCCAGTGGCATGCAAATTGTAAGTATCCTGCTCTGTTACCAAACAAGTCAGAGGAATGTATATGAAATGGAATTACCAGTTTCCAATAAACATAATCCATCATGAAAAAAATGAAAGAAAAAGCTGCTTCTTTCCATATGTAGATGAAAACTTTCTTGTGAATGAAAATAACTTGTTCCAAAACCTTGTGTGCCTGCAATTAGAATATGTTTTAAGAAAAACATTGAAAAACTTATGGCCTGTACTATATCTATGTAAAATGAGCCATCGTTTTTGCAAATGTGCTGTATGCTGTCTGTTTTGCCAGTTTGCATCCTATGGCTCTTACGCTGAAAATATTATAGTAAATACATGACTCCAGTAAATATGCAGGCCTTGAGAACAAAGTCCATCTCACAAGAGGTCAAAAATGTCTGAGTTTCTGTCAGTATTTAATGTGACAGACTTTGGAACAGTAATTAAAAGAATTTTTTTTGCGGTATCACTTGAAACTTTAATGACTGCACAATTTATTTTTACAGTTGTGCTGTGTTGATCATCCTGAAGAGGGAGGCTTGTCACCTTATGTCTTCGCTTTAATGGTTATTTTCTTTCTACAACAGAGGAAAGAGCCTTTTCTACCTGTCTATTTGGGATCATGGGTATGTGTATTAATACAGTGAATAGTATGAATGAGAGGACCAATCACTTGTGATGGTGTGTAACCTGTCAGCTTCTTGCTATTCTGAGCAAGCCATAAGCCAGCCATTTCTGCAAAATTCAGAAAGAATGTGAATTCAGCCAGATTACACCTAACCTTTGTGTGCTTGGCTGTTAGGATGCAATTCACAATCCTAGTCATTGAATTAAGTGCTCTGTTGCCCCTTTTGTGAGTGAGGAGAGCTAGGCATTGAATAATACACTTCATAACAACCTGCTTCCTCATTTCTTCAGCCTTTCTTCCAGACTTTTGAGAACTCTGAATTCACGTAGCTACTTCTCAAAACAATGGCTTGGGTTTTGACATCTAATTCTTCAAATGTAAACCACAGTTGGAGAGCACACTGGTGTGATTTCTGCCCAAGGGATCAGACTAGGGGTTTAGAGCATGTATTTCTTGGATTTAGAAGCTGAAATGCATCTTAATATCAGGAGTTGTATTATGGACAGAAATCCAGAATCTGGTTCTCCAGGACACCATCAGGTGTTATATTCATGGCACCCATTTTTATTCTTATAGTCACCTGTTATATTTAGTGTGCATGTTCCAGTTTCCGTAACCACTTACATGGGCCTTGCAGTTAACAATTTCCTTCAGTACATGACTGACTCATTCCCAAAGCCTCTCCACTCTTTGCACTGAATGAGAGACAGGTCCTATAGTAAATGGCCATATAATTAAAAAATACATATTTATGCTTGTGTAATGTGCAAAGACAAGGTTCTGTGACATATGGATATCCTTCCAAAAGCACTGAACTCTTGAGAGCTTTTTGTAGAGAAGCATAGGGAGAAGAAAGAAGCAGATTGGGGCATATTCTAGGCCTGGAACAGTTATTTTTAAACTTTGTTCTGTTTTAATTTGGCTTACTACCATGAGGGGGGAAGATTTAAAGTTAACATGATGTTTAGCTGTATGTTGCTTTTTCTATTTCCTTTAGATTGGAGGATTCTCATTAAACAAATTAACTAATTTTCATCTGAAAGAAATCGAGAATGATGCTGTGGTTTGGGAGCATAACCCCACTGATGATTCTGATTTGCCACAAGAAACTTCCCCTAGAAGGGGCAAGGTCTGAACCATTTAATTTACTTCTGTAGTAGTCTAGCAGGGGTTGCTGTTCTTGAAAAAAGAACCATCTTCTATTTTTGTTTTGTGTTTATGTTGCAAAACCATGAGCTGAACGAAGAGGTTGCATGACTGCTTGATACCATGGTTACTATGCTCACCTCTTGGTGCTAAGAAGCTAGCAGGAAACTAGGTGTTATTTCAAACTCTTTGATAAGACCCTGGTTTTTAATCAGGAGAGAATACAGTTTATAGAGTTGAAGCAATTTTATCTCAGAATTAGGTTTAACATATGAAAAATATTTCTTCTTAGCTTTGAACTATTCTTACAAATTATTTATTTTATAACAAATTTGCAGGAAACAGTATCACTATATGATTGCATGTTATGACATTATCAGTACAGCTTAAGCTTTGCTAAAAAATAGGCTATGTAATCCATTCTGTCCAATTAGATTAGATGTGATATTTTCTTGGAAATCTATAAATTATGGCATAAGCACTTAAATAAGCAATTGTTATTAGTCATTGGTGCTATTCTTTACCATTGCTGCAGTCTTTCATTTTGAAGTTTTATAATCTGAGTTTATGCCATCTCTTCCAATTTTTTAATTGCAGTTTTTATTGCAATTGCAGGAGTACAGAAGCAACTATAATTTTTGTAATATTACATTACAGATGAAATACAAGGAAGAGTAACAGCTAAACACCTGTGCCTTAAATATTATTTAAGCTTTTCTTCTGTAATTGACAGGTTCCTTTAGTATTTGGTTCAGGACAGCAGTGTTCAGCACCTGCTGGTCAGCTCTGGGTAGAACTGCTTCGTTTCTATGCCTTGGAGTTCAATATGGCTGATTTGGTCATTAGCATTCGACTCAAAGAAACAGTGTCTCGTGAATCAAAGGACTGGCCTAAAAAACGCATTGCTGTGGAAGGTATATATATCAACAAACTTCAAAGAACTGTTACTTTAATTTTCTAGGATACTGACTTGGCTATTGACATTGTGTGTAATAACTTAAAATTTTTCAATATTGGACTGTGATTCCCAATAATATAATAGAATATGTTTTGGAAAAAATCAATTTGAGTAATATTTCTCTTGGGTATTTTTTTCAATATTATCAGAAGTAATTAAGTGGACTTAAAAATTGTCTTCAGCACAATTCATAGTCCCTACACAATGTTTTAGAGTAACTAACAGTAGCATATTCAAATTTTGTAAGAATGTGTTTGGTTTTTGTTTGTTTTTTTTAAAATTTAACTTCTGCTGTCTTAATTCTTTCTACTAGACCCATATTCAGTCAAAAGGAATGTGGCAAGAACTCTGAACAGCCAGCTAGTGTATGAGTATATTCTTCACTGCTTGAGAGCAACTTACAAGTATTTTGCCTTGCCTCACAAAAAAAGTGCAAAATTGAGCAAAAAATCCTCTCTGGATACCAATGAGGACAAATCCCAAATGCTGGACCATGGAAAAGATGCTATAAAGCACGAAAATTCTGAGTTGCAAAATTCAGATGGTAGAACAAACACAGCCGAAGTGGAAGACTGTGTAACGGAGACTACAGGTACGTCCCAGGCACATAGAATTGATCCTTCAAAACAGTGTGATGGCTCAGAAACCTTCACAGAAGAAGAACTGGCTGATAATAGAAGTCATTTGGGAATGGCCCTTGAAGATTCAGACTGTATAATTGAGGAAGTTATTTCTGGAGATAAGGAGGATTTTAAACAAAGTTGTGAAGAGACAGAGAGTGGAAATGAAGAGGAAGAAGAGGAGGAAGAGGAAGAACATAAACAACAAAAAAGAAGATGGAATAATATCTTGACTGCTGAGCAGGGAATAGATGAAGACAGTGATAGTGGAGATCTCCCTGTTACAGTCAATGAGCATGATATAGAGACATGTAGTACTTCAGACTTAGAAGGTTTTCAAAATGCTGCACTTACAGAGAGTGATGAGTTTGGTTTAGAGTGCAGTGGTATAATAGATGACAAGATCGACATTGATGAGGAGAGCACTGAAGGTACTGATGAATTGGATGAATCCCCCCAAAAATTCATATGTTCAGCACAGAGTCAAATATCCCAAATTATTAACTCGGATGATGAGGAGGAAGAGGAGGAAGAACCAAGTCTTCTAAACCAGAGAGAGTGTGGTGTTATCATAAGAGCTGGAGATGAACTAGAT
>VZTQ01000419.1:604359-641135 GCA_013400755.1 Pelecanoides urinatrix | reverse complement strand
GGGCGGGAGGAGGCGCCGCGGCCCGCCGGGCCCTGGGCCGGGAGGAGGCGGTTAGGGGGGCGGCCGCCACCTTCCCCGCGGGCCTTCCGAGCGCCCTGCCCGGGGCGGGATCGCGGCCCTTCGGGCCGGGTCTGGCGGGGAAACGCGGAGGGAGCGTGAATAGACGAGGAGGGCGGTGCTGAAACCGCGACCGAGGGCTGGAGCAAGGCTCGGGCAGGCGGCTCGGGAGAAGCGGGGCCACGGTTGAACTTAAGGCGGGAGCCCGCTCTCTCCAGCCGTCGCGCCGGCAGAGCGGGGAGCGGAGCCGCCCGTCCCCGCCGCGAGTGGGTCTGTCTCGGTGCGACTGCCGGAACGTCGCCTCCAGTGCTGGTCCGCGCAGCAAGTGACGGCACACGGCGGTTGGCTACGACCCGTGGCGTACCCCTCGAAC
Organism: Pelecanoides urinatrix; assembly: GCA_013400755.1. NCBI lineage: Eukaryota > Metazoa > Chordata > Aves > Procellariiformes > Procellariidae > Pelecanoides > Pelecanoides urinatrix. The sequence continues at coordinate 640,705 of VZTQ01000419.1, read as the reverse complement.
GGCCACTCGTGCACAGCCCGTGAGGGCGTCGAGATAACGTGGTGAAATTTCTTTCTTCAAACTTGCCTTTCTCAACTTGCCAACTTTACAAAATCAAGTATTGAAATCCAGAGTCATGGTTGCTTAATTGGTGGTGACTACCTGTGAGGTTCTTATTTCCTGGACACTTGAGTCACACACTCTGATTTGTGGAGGCAGTATGGACATAATTCAATGCTATATGATCACAATACGGAGCCCAAAGCCCAACAAAGAAGTCGAGTCTTAAGTGCCTCAGCCTGGTACCAACCCTTACCGGATACTTCTGACTTCTGTTTCTTTGTGCTTGGCTTCTATCATCTGTGAAAGTGATAAACACCCTCCTCTCCGCTCACAGTGGTGTTGTGAAAACAAGTTAATTAATAACAGACTAGGGCAATAGTAGTGTTTACCATTGGAAAACACCCAAGAAAATTAATCATTGCCTTTGAGCAGGGTTGGACTAGTTAGTGCTCTGTAAAACAGGCCGGGATATACTCACCAAATGGCAAAGAGGAAAAATGAACCAAAAAACTGCTTATTGGGCAAGGGAGCCTTTTCATGCCCTCAGTAAGTGGGACGAGGCACTGCACTGGCTAATACCATTAAACAGCCTCCTTATGTACAAGGTAGGAGTTCAGCAACAAAGCTGTGTAATAGATCCTGCCTCATTCTACCTTGTTAATATTGTAATGGCAGATATGTAAGAAAGACAAAAAAATACTCAAGAAAAAACCATGGAGGCTTATAGAAATCACTCCCAGGGCAGGAAACCCCCCTTAGCTGACGACATCGGAGGCCGGAAGAGTATAAGGGGAGGAAGAGCTTTCACCTGCCCTTTTCTTACTCTCACATAAGGGTCTGCTGTCAGAAGTGGAGGCTGAGCACCACGGACCTTTATTCTGATCCAGTATCGGCTCCAGTTCTCCCAGGGGATGGCTCTGGCCCTGGGGTACTCCAGGGAACTTCCAGAAAATGCCAAGTTGCTTCTGACAGTGGTTGTGTAAACAAAACAATGGTACCCAGGACGCAGGATGGAACCAGTCCTGCGGAAAGGTGCTGGGACAAAATCGGAGCCCTGAGCAGCTTAGATCCGCCTTGGCCCACACTGCAGCTGAGCGGTGGGCAGGCCCCTGCTAGAGAACCAGAAAAGGTAAAATTCTGGGTAGAATTCTTCCCTTTTGGCCAGCAGGAAATGAAACAGTTTCTGAAGTTTGTGGCCTGCTGTGATGAGGCACCTTCCCTGCACAACGGGTCCCCGCGTACGGAATAGTACCGAGGACTGCACATAACTCACGAGGTCTCAGTGACAGCACTTAGTCTTCTAGTTAAACTCTCTTTCTCATGACATTTCCTTCCATGGCAAACTGTAATCTGCAGGCACTACGGCTACAGAGGAGAGCGGGGGGGTTGTTGTTGTTTTAAATAACGGCATTTTTTTTTCTTTCCACAGAAAGGGCAGTGAGGCTCCAGGAGCACCTACCCAGCTCTGCAGGGGCTGCCAAGACCTGCGGTTGCTCCCGTGCAGCCAGCCCAGCTGGGCAGCGGGGGACAGGGGCCACCACGCTCGCAGGCAGCCGCCCATCCTTTCCTCTGCCAGTCCCCCTGGGGCTGCAGCATCCGTCAGACACGCGTGGGACTCGCATCCACTGAGCTTCCAAAGGCAAGAGCTGCACAACCAGCCAGCCCAGTCTCTCTTCTGATCAGGGACCTCTGTTATGTTATCTCACACATAATCGCTCTGAGGTTTACTCTAAGAGGACAATCATTACGTTCAAGATAAAACTTGATAAAACTTGTTTCAGTTCAACACTACCGCACATGCAAACACGTATCAAGCAAACAGCGCGGCACCTTTCAGCCCCCATGTCCCACAGTGACAGGAGGCTGTTTTGTGGCTCTGCTTCCACTCCTTGAATTACACTCAGCGTAGCCAGTGGAAACCAGCTTCCAGCCTCTCATTTAGACTGGCTGGCCTGTGCGCAGGGCTGGGGGAAAGCGGGGGCCGGAAAGGAAGGGCCAGGCTTCCAGATGGTGCCTCCAAGCTGAAGGAGTGCTGCCCCCAATCATCCTCTCAAAATAGACCCGACTGCAGCGCCACAGCAAGCGCCAGAGACCACATAATGACACTGTATGTTGCGGGTACAGAGGGGAGGAAAATAGGAAAAGTATATTTAGCAAACTATTTCCTGATACTGTTCCCCTCCTGTGAGAGCTAAGTATTTAAAACAAACATTGTGGGCAAATAAACTCTGTCCTTCAAAGCAGACAAGACATTTCACAGAAGCACAGAAACACATAAGTAGGAAGGGCCATCTGGAGGTCTCCGGCCCAGCCACCCCCTCCCAGGCATGTCCACTCAGAGCAGGATGCTCTGTCAAATTTGGAGTAGGTACTGAGATCTCACGGCCTCTCTGGTCGCTCCTTCCTCTGACCACCCTCTTAGTAGAAATTTCTTTTCTTTGTATTGAGTCAGAAGTTGCCATGTTCCAACATGTCCCTCTCGTCCCTTCCCTCTGCACCTCTGAAGAGTCTGGCTCCACCTTCTCCACCCCCGCCTGTTCGGCAGCTGTAGGCAGCAGCAAGACCTCTCCTTAACCTCTTCTAAAGTCTGGACAACGCCCCTTCTCCCGGCCTTCCCTTGCAAGCCCCGCGTTCCATATCCTAACACCTGCCAACAGCAGGAGGTACAGAAACATCACAAAAAAGTGAAATGGGCAAGAAGTGAGTTAGGACTGAGCAAAGCGAACTGGTGGCAGGACCCATCCTGACAGGAGCCGTGTGACAGCCTGCCAGTGTAACCCATCGTTAGATTGGGTGCAGTCTGGGAGCCCGTGCCGCCAGGAGATGCCACGATGGGCACAGCACCAGCACGCTGCCTCTGCAAGCTGCTATTTTTAAGATTTGAGCAAAATACACTGCAAGGAGAGCACCTTGAGGTCAAGCGCTGGGCTGGAGCTCAGGCAGGTTGCAGGCAGGCATCAGAGTCAGGCCGGTCAGACCAGTAACACTGGGCTGATTGGTCCAGTGGCCAGAAACACCGAGTTTCCCAGATGGCAAGGCAGGGGACTCCGCAGCCAGAGTTTTGGCACCCAGGACTGACTGAAACCACGCTCTGCTCTGCACCACCCCTGGAGAAACAGGCTGGAAATGCAGCATTTTGCGTCTACAGACAACTTAGCAGCTCATCACACAAATTTAGCAGGGAAAGCTCAGCTTGGCTGGCCTACACATGGAGCAGGAAGAAAGCACGGGAGAGCAGAGCAACCTCCTTTACCAACATTGCGGCTCGGTAATTTTCAGTTCCTGGGTTAGTGCTCCCGTGCCGCTTTGGGACTCCTACTTGGGAAATCAGAGAGGAGAAGCCAAGCGGACAAGAGAAATTGTCCCAGTCACACCAGGCTTTCTTGCTACCTAACCACACTAACGCCCCACCTCCCAGTGACCCACTGAAACTACCAACAACTGGCCCATAGAACTGAGCTAAGGGAATGCGCAGGCTGGGAAGCAGCTGACAAAAGTGCACAAAAGTACCCTGCAGCACCTAGTCCAGAGCCGATGCTAGAAAAGTGCCTCGTGGATGTATCACAGGTTTCCTGTGCGACCCTGGACAGGCCACTTCACCCAGGCTTTAGTCTCCCCCACTGTACACAGAAGGTGTCATGTTTAAATGTCACCAGGATTGACTCATTGATGTCTAAGGCACTTGGACATCCTTGGATATGGAGAAAAACCATGAAAAGAACAAAAGCTGTAGAGAGAATACCAACCAGAGAGAAGACATGCGCATGCTCCCATGCACCGACTCCACACAGCACGAGGTCCATGGTGTTTATAACACATGTAGTACAGACAAGGTGATCTTTCTACTGATAGAGACAGAGAGGAGAAAGATACCAGAGATAAGTCTGTCGGTATTTCTGAACAGTGTTCCCAAAGGATCTCAGGACGAACTTGCTTCCACTAGGAAGGATCAATTGTTTGCTCTTGGAAAGGCCACCCAAATACTGGGCAATACAGCTTTTAGGCCAGAAAAACCACAGATGGGACAGGCTGTGATTTGCAAAGCCACCTGATTTCAGCAGCTCTGTTTGTTGCAAGTTTGCACGCTCCTTCTTCTTACCCTGATTCAGGGATCTTAGTCTTTCTTGCCCTAGGCTGACCAGTGATGCAGAGGGACAAGAAATAATGGAGCCATTCTCTTCAGTGCCTTGTAGCCGTCGGTGACTTCCAAGCAGTCCTCTGCCCAAGGATGGGAAGAACAAGTGGAGATGAAAGCCATTCTCTCCCATATCCACCTACCTCCCCACAAGAGCTTTGGTCTTTTTCACTAGGATAAATTTCAGCACCAAGTCTGACAGCCCCAGCAGCAGCCCTCAGCCACACAGTGGCTCTACGCATTATCACTCCGTCGTCTGGATGTAAACAGGGACAGCCAGCATGGTGCAGGGGCCGTCTGAGGCAGTCTGCAGTTCCGCCAGGGCCAAATTGGATGCGATGCTGTTGGGCTGCCCAGGAACGACAAGGTCCGAGTCAGCAGCTCCTGACCCACCAACCACGATGGACAGGACTGCGTCTGACTCCTGGAACGGTTCTTTGTTAGGGCCACCTTCGGGGGGGCTTTCCCCAGCAGCACCGTCCTTCAGCTCTGCCAGACTCAGCTGGTTGGGGAGGGAAAGGCCCGCCTTGCGCCCCCGCGCCACCCGCTTCTTCTGGGGCTTCCTGAGCTGCAGGTCTTTGTCCTTGGGTGAGCCCAGCCGGCACTTGTGGTCCTTCATGTACTTGTGGCGTGTGAAGCCCTTGCTGCAGGTGGGGCAGCGGTATTTGTAGTTACCGGTGTGCGAGCGCTGATGCTCTATCATGTGGGCTCGTCGGCTGAAGGACTTGTTACAGTACTGGCACTTGTGGATCTTCATCCCTGCACAGAGCATCAGAGGAGAGAAAGCTCAGTTAGAGACCCTGCATCCTAATGCAGATCTTCAGGAAAATCTGCACTGCACCGAGGGAGCGGAGCGCGTGACAGCTTCATCTCCTCTTCCAAGGAGATGTTCCCCAACAAAAGCTTGAAACAGCCGCCTCCTCACACAGGAAGGCCTATTCTTTTTCAGCTTGCTAATTAAAACAAACCAAAAAGCCCATGGCTTGAGGAGACATTGTGCCAGGCAAATTTGCAGTCAGAAAAGGGTGAGTGGCTACACCTTGAATGTCTGTGTTTAGGAAGGGCTCAATAAGAGGATTAAAATATCACCAGAAAAAAAGTCAGGTAATTGTGATGAAAATGCAAAACAGTCTTAAATTCTGATTTTTTTTCAAGTGTGTTTGTCAAGTAAAAAAATTTTCACTTTTTTTTCCCTCCTAAGTATGGAAATGTACATTCAGAAACAAACCATCCCTTGCACTGTCAGCACAGTCCCATCTGATCACACTGCAGGGCTTTGGATGTGACAGGCACAAGACTTGCAGTTTTACCCTGAGACAAAAGTCAGAACATTCCCTAGGGCATGGGAATAAATTATTTGTCTTTATTAGGAGTGGGAGCCTCATTTTTGGAACACAGACAAAGGGAATCAAATCCCAAGAGATCTCCTTTTGAATATGAGATGGTATTGGGGAGGAGTCGACAGAGCACTCTAGATATTCATGTGATAGCAAACACATCGAGTAATCCAGCTCTGCTTCTGAGTCTTGCCAGCAGGCCCTGCCGACGGATTTATATTGCCTTAGAAAACAGCCCAAAGCTTAGACACAGCTGTACAATGCAAGCTCACTTAAACAGGCCTGCAGCAACAGAGAAAAAAAAAATCTAAAGCCAATAAATTGTATTAAGAATTTAGAACTATATCTGGGAAACACTGTACCACACGCGGTGAAAAATTCTCCCACAGAAAACTACACGTAGCTGTGTTAGCTGAGCGCTGGGCAGAGGGACACCGCAGGGAAAGCACCTGTAAGGAACATCCTGCGCTTCTGGGGCTATAAAGCAGAAGCACTTTCACAGTTTTCTCTCATTTCTCAAGCTTATTCCTGTAACATGCTCCTGCAGCACCACAGCGAATCCCAGCCACTTCGTTCCCAACCACTGGCAGCATGGGCAGAGCTGCACTTACCCGAATGGGACAGTATGTGAGCCTTCAGCTTGTCAGGCCTGTTGAACTCTTTATTGCAGCCCGTGTGGCTTCTGTAACAACAAATGCTGGTGAGCAACATGAATCAACTGAGGATCGATGTAGACAGATCCTGGACCATAAAGAGATCCACAACCCTTCTCCTTAGCAGCATCCACATGGGTCCCTGGGTGCAGTCTCAGTAGGAGCTCCACTATTTCAGCCCTTCTGGAGAGGCTAAGAAATAAAGAGGCTGCTACAGGGACACATGGCTTCTGCTAGACTACACACGGCCTGTGTCTCACTATGAATGCTCCTAAAAGCAGCAGGTTCAAGACCTCGCCTATAGACAGAAGTATTTCAGAAGGAACTACAAGGTGGCTGGAGCAGAGAGAAGTCAGTCCGTCTTGGTTATCTCAGAAGGCCCACAGCTCTGCCATGGATTTGGGAATGCCCCTTCTAAACCTGGGTTTCTTTGGCTTGTACATCAGCTCCTATGTTGCCAAGTGCTTTTTGAGACACGGCAGTCAGGGAGACCCCATCATTCAGGCAACCTTGTGCTTTGTGCTCAAATAATACTCCTCCTCTTCCACAGTGCTCCCCAGGTGCAATCCCCCAAGCTTCCCAAGAAGGCAGGCATTATTTTACAGGCTTGATGAACTGAGATGAAATTATGTGGCCTCACATGACAGAAACTGGAACTCCTGGGTACCCAGTTCAACAGCAGACAGCATTCCTGCCTTCCCAAGAAGTAGTGGATTGGCAGATGCCACACATGTACCCTAGGATGCCTACAAGAGACAATCCTTCCCTCCAAACCCCAACCCAACCCCATTAAGACATGCCGCCATGCTGGAGACACACTACGTACGAGAAGGGACATTTATATTTCTTAAAAGGCTCATGGATCAGCATATGTCGCTTGAGTTTGTCTTTCCGATTGAAGGCTGCATCACACACCGAGCATTTAAAGGGCTTTTCACCTGGATAAGAAAGATACCAAGAGTCAAGGAGAGTCCAGTCACACAGAGCTGCTCTAGTCACGTACAGGATTCATTCTGGCAGCAGTGCCACTCTCTGGTTCTCTATAAACTTCCCCAAGTTTCCCTACCCTGCCTGATGGGTAAAATGGATGGATACAACCCACACTGCATGCTGCTCCTGATCTCCAGGGCCAGCTTCCTTAGCTTCTGCAACCACGGGCAGTGGGGAAGCCACCTCTGTGTCCCACTTCTAACTGGTGCAGTACTGGGCATGAGGTTGAACCAAAACCATACACTTCCTGAACCCATGTTACTACAAATGACTCATACACTCAACTCTGTTACTCTGGTTATCAGGAAAATAGCCAGGGCAGTACAGCGTGCAGCAAGGACTGATACGGAGATAGCGAGCACTGTGGTGCCGGGGGAGCCCGTACCCGAGTGGATGTGGGCGTGCAGCTTGAGGTAGTGCTCCCGGCGAAAGAACTTCTTGCAGATCTGGCACTTGAACTTGCTGCCCCCACCGTGCGTGGGGATGTGGCGGCGCAGGTACCTCTCGCAGGGGAACACCTGTTAACACATAAAAACAAGGCTAAGAGACAAGGGACATCACTGAGCCTGCACGGGCATGGGAGGCATGGCCTGTATAGAAAGCATAAGCAGCTCATGGTGACTGCTGTCTTGGAAAGGACGCACTGAGGAAACCTTTAGTTTGCATAAGGAAAATATAGATAGAGCTTTAAAAAAAAAAACAACCAAAACCGCCACCTTCTTATCCTTAAGAAACACATAAGCTGAAACCTTGCTGCTAAGTTTTGTAGCACCCCAGATGGATGCCCAGTCTCCCACCAGAACCAGCAGTAGGATGGGCTGGGCAAGGACCCCAGTAGTCACTACCTTCCCACAGTGCTAACTTCAGTTTGTGCTTCCCGATTATCTGTTACCAAAGACTCTAACTCATGGTCTTTATAAAGCCAGTAGGAATGGTTCCTTTGGCTAATGGGCATACTGGAAATACCGAAGCTAAGTGAACTCCTAATGAGGATGCTGCAAGCACACATCTGAGGAGAGCACAGGAGAGCCAGGAATTCTGGTACCCAGGACTGTGCTCTCGCATCTCCAGGAAAAAGCAATATTAGTAAGAATACAAACAGAAGTAAAAAATACTGCTGTAGATAATGGGCTTTCCAACCCCTATGCTGCATGCTGAAAGTCCCACCCAGGCTCAGAAGGGCATCTGTCACCTGGTGGGGGAAGTGGATAGAAGACAGGTAAAGAAAGACGGGTTACTAACCATGGCAGGAGTGCGTTTCCCCTTCCTGAGCTACCTCAGTACAGAGTGGTCACTCCTTTGAGATTGTCCCTGCCCCCACTGCAGGATTTTCATTTCCTTTGCTATAAACAGAGGAGCAAGGGTCCAAATTTTAGTCTGGATTTCAAAAAATAATTTATTAGAATTCAACTCCCACAAAATTCTGCCCCTCAAACCCACTCAGGGGCTGTGCTGAAGAGAGTATTTCCAGCCAAAACCTACCCGGGCATCACTCCAGTCCCAGTCACACCATTCAGACAGGTTTCGCTTTGCCAAGGACACAGAGCACTCATCCAAAAGAGGGGAACAAGGGGGAACCCAGAGACTTTTGTTGTGACAGGAGATGAGGACAGCAGTGGAGGTGTACGAGCTCCCCCAGGACCTAAGGCTTTTCATGCCCAACCTTCCAGACATAGGTAACCAGGCACGGCGGGTCAAAGGCACTGCTGCCATTCTAAGACTTCCCAAAACCAGTCTCGCTCCTCCTGGTATACTTGTTTTTAAGAAATAAGGTCAGCAGCCCAGAGTGTGCAGTCCTCTGCTGTCATGGGAATAAGGGAGCTCCCCTGACAAATTCTGTTCAGCAATCGGGACCCAGGAGAAAAGCCAGCAGTGCGGGGCGGAACGTGCTCTGTGTGAGAGGCCAGCGAGCTGGAGGCCAGGGGTGCAATCACCTCTGTCCCTCTGAAAAGCACCTCGCGAGCCTGCCAGTCCGTACTGAGGTAGGAAGGGAGAGGAAAGGGAGACGAGGGTTCCCGTCCCCCCCCCAAGCCCTAGCTACGTGTCCAGGACCGGCTCCGGCAGCAGTCACCCACCCACCTTCTGGCAGTGAGGGCAGGGAAAGTTGTGCGTTGCGGTCTGCAGATGGTGCTCCAGGGCTTCCGGGGTGGAGTACTTATTTACACACTTCACACACCTGAATGTGGAGGGAAAGGACAGAGGCTGTGAACGAGGCTGCCACCAGCAAACCCCACGCAGGCAGACCCCAGGCAGGGCTGCCCAGCCCGTTCACCAGCCACCTTTCCAGGCTGATTTTTGGTAGGGTTGGTTTGGTACAGACGATAACAACAACCCCCAGGCACTCTGAAACCTCAGCAACCCACATGGCCAGATCACACTCACACTTACCATCCTTCATGAGGGGGAGATGCTGGGAAACGGGGTGGAGAAGCCTTTAAATTGCTAGTGCTCTTCCATATAGACACCCACGGGAGCACCCAGGGACCCGAGCACATATTCCACATTGCTTCCTCATAGAGACAAGCCTTAAGTAAAGGCTTCACCTCACTTAAAACACCTCCTTCCATCTTCATTGCACGAAGACAGCAGCTCCCAGTGCAGGAGCTGAGAGTGGGGTCACAGCACAACAGCAGCGTTACCCATGGCTGGGGCAGCCACGAAGCGACGCTCCCGTGAGGGGTCTCTGGTGTCTAACAAAGCTTCGGCTCATGCCGCCACCTCTCCGAAACCACCTGGGCCCTCTCCAGGGCCTGTTCTCACACATCCTGGCGGCATTTCTGCTGGAGACCTCTGACAGAGCTGACTGATAACGGGCAATGGGGACATGCACCATCAACAATGAATACAGAGGCACTCACACCAGGTATCTGCTGTGAAATCTCTTTTCCAAAGATCAAACTAAAACCTCCTCAAACACAAGCAGGGCTCTAACCTCTAAGATCCCCACTAGCAAGCTATAGGTTGAAGCTCCACAGCACAAAGATAACTAGAAATTATGGTCTATGCAAGAAGTAGCAGATATTTATTCCATGAAGGTCATAGGTGACTTCAGTATCCTCTGGGCTTCCTACTCTTCCTCTGTGTCTCTACAGGCATTTGAAAAGCTCCAGAGAGCTCTTCGTGGAACTCCTCACCCTTTTCCTCTACACTAGTAGAAAGGCTTTCCCAGATAACAGACCCCTTCGCAGCAAAGGGATAGGAGAAATAACTAATTTTTTTCTGGGCACAGCTTCTACAACCCACACTGCCTTTGCCGCAGGTGTTTAGAGAATCTCAGCAAATAGGCTGGGAAGGGGCTTCCCTGGGTCTCTGATCCAGCCCACTGCAGGTTCAGCTGTGCCCATCTCACTCTTGACCAATGATAAGAGGACTTGCAGCGATGGGATCTTCCCACGTAACTGATCCCAGCCTTTCGTTGTCTTTCTGAAAGGTTCCTTGCATTCAAAGTGCTTCGCCCTAGCAGCCCGGTGGAGGGCTTCCCCCATATGCCACTTGGGTGCCCAAGAGAACCGCAGCCACTGAACACGCGGCCCCCTCTTCCCTCTCATGTCCCCACCGCTCTCAGCCAAACACGCTCTGCACCCACTCACTCCTACAAGCCTTGTGAGCACCGATTGCTACTGTACTTGTACACGGCCACGTCCTTCTTGGGGCTGTGCTGGGGCAGCAGGCTGTGGGAGTACTGGTGGACACCCAGCTCGTACAGGGAGGGGAAGTCCTTGCTGCAGAGGTGGCAGCGATAACTCAGCTCCTCCTGATGGCTCTTGATGTGCTCAAGGAAGGACTCCAGCTTCTGGAAGGTCTGAGCGCAGGTCTTCACCACACACTTGTACACCTGGGAGAAGAAGGGAGAGTGACTGGAGTGGCACACCATGGAAACAAACAGGGAAAATCCTCTGCCAACAGACAGAGTGGCCTTCCTTTTTGGAAATCGTTGCCACTGGGTCATTTACAGAAAGGGACCACTGCCCCTTGACCCACTGTGCTGCAGAACAGCGGAGTTGATGTTATGAACAAAGCAGCACTGCGGTTGCCAGAGCATCCCACCATGCCCATAGCCATATCAGCGCTCAGTCAGGGCACAGCAGTGCAACCCCTGCCCTACACTGCAGCAGGACACAACGTGGTGGTAAAATATCCCCTTCCTCTGCTGCCTTCCTCAGAGGAAGGGTCTTCAAAGAACAGGGCAGAGCAGCTCAGTGTCAAAATGTGGCTGACAGCTCCAGGTGAAGACAATGGCAGAACCTATGGGAAGTTGAACGTTCTGCAAACTCCCCTAAGAAAGCAAGGTGGGGGAAAGGAGTGTTGGTGTGAGCACCTGAAACCACTTGAGTAGGTGAGACCACAACACCCCATCAGTGACTGTCCCATGACCTGAGAGCTGCCACCTACACTGAAAATGTTGGACTTCGCTGCTTTGCTTCTTCTCCAGCCACCCAAACCTGCTCAGCTGACTTCTCACTCAGCAGGGTGGAGACAGCGGAGCTTTTCAAAGCCACCCAGACCACACAGCTTCAATCTAAACATGCAGAGGGCCGAGCTGCATGCAAAGCGCTGGCAGCTTTACAGAGTAAGAGGCTCAGGACAGACCCTGGGAGCCACTGCTATATGAAGCCTGTCCCAATCTTGCCACCAACACAGGACACCCTCTGTCCCTACCTGCTCGTTCTTGTGCTGTGTCATGTGCGATTTGAGCTGGAAATAGGTGTTGAATTTGCTGGGGCAGAACTGGCACTGGTAAGAGCTATCGATCAAGACAACCTGCTTGGCTTCCAGTTTGCCCACCTCGCTCTCATCCAAGGGGCTCATGTCTTGGGGCAATTGTGCAGGGTTTCTTGAGGGCTGAGTCAAACCTGGAGAAAGGGAGAGAGAAAGTCACAGCCTGCCATGAGACTGCTCTGAAAACTGCTATGCAAGTGCCACGCTGCCAAGACATACCAGGTCTGGCTCTGGGGCCAGGCTCCTCCTTCCTTTCAAAGACAGATTCTTTAGATCAGACAAATCTCACTCTCTAACAGGGTAGTTTGTCTACAGATTGTCAAGGGCTCTGATTACTCCATCTTCCTCTCCTTGACCCATTCTCTCTTTCCAGGGACCTAATTGTGCCCTATGGAGCAGTCAGCAGGGCAGATCCCGCCAGGGAACCAGAGTCAGATTTACTCCCATCTGAGGCAGAAGATGGGAGGTAAGAGCCAGCCAGTAGCTCACAGTCCTTGATGTCTGCATGGAGCAGCTCCAGTGGGGCCTTGTCCTAGACATGACATTGTCACAGTGTTCCCTCCCCTCCCACCAGGACTGAGGCCACCAGCTGAAAGTTATCCAGACACAGTCTGCCAGCAAGGAGCTCTTCTCTGCCTCAAGTATTTCATTTGGCCATTGGGGTCAGACCAAGCCCAGGCACATTTTGCACACTGCAAACAAGACAGAGCACTGGGCTATGCTAAACCAGCTTGTCCAGCCACTAGACCAGAGCTGCCAAGTGTGGCTCATGCACTGCCAAAGCCACACCTGCCAGGGAGGGAGAAGGGGGAAGACACCTCGCTCTGTCCCCATGCACATACTGGCACAGCGTTTGGAGCCACTGTCTCCACCAGCACCTGAATCCACCATGGCTGGGGTACCCAAGGATGCATCTGCCAGCAGGAATCTAGCAAATGTGACTCACTTCTCTAGTATGTGTTGCTAAACCCCATGGGAGGAATGCAAACAGCACACGCAGCTCCCGTCTCCGCTCCCTCCCTATGTGGAGGTGCAGGGACGTGCAGACTCCTCACATCACTGCTCTGCCCCCAGCACGTGCCATCCCCAGGCAGCAAACCTGCATTCTCCTCGTCCTCCGGCTGGTTGGGATTCAAGGCCATGACCTGCACTGTGATGGAGTTGCGGGAGATAGTGCACCCCAGCCCTGGAGGCCACACTTTATGGGTTTGCATGTGCTTCTTCACGTTAGACTTCTGGGCAAAGGCTCGGCCACACACGATGCACTGGAAGGGCTTCTCGCCTGTGTGACTGAAGGCAGAAGGCACCGTATCAGCAGCCAGCAGAGAGAGGAGGCAGCCCCCAGGCATGGACTGCGGTGGGGTGGCTGCTGCAGGACTGCACTAAGCACTCTGCTTGGCAGATCAGCATCTGGACCAGCCAAACAAGGGCTCTGAGATCTGATTAACTAGAGAAAATGGATTGTGAGAGGCCTGGGGAAACAAGCCTGGCACACAGACAAAACACTCACAATCAAGAGATCAAAGGAAGAAGTGTGACAGAAAAAGACCTCTGCAACGTCAGGGCATTTTCTGTCAGGGTTTCCGCACAGACTTGGGGGACCCCATCGCTTTCTTAGGTGTACAACTCTTTTCTTCCCTGTCACCCCTCCCTCCCCTGCACACACGTCCCTTCTAGCTTGCAGCCACCTGATCTCCCTGAATTTGCTCTCCCCTCTCCACAGCAGAAAGGTCTTTCTACCCTGCCCTTCTGCTGCAGGAGAAAGAGTGGACTCGAACACATGAAGTACGTCATGTGAAGAGTCCAGGCTGGGAAGGGGAGCGAAACCACCACTTGTGCCTTCTCATCTGTCCTGAGTCTGGCAGACTCCGCTGGGGGAAACTCTGAAGGTTTCAACTGCCTCCTGCCAGAAAAGAGCTCTCTTATAAGAGCTGCCTATACAGACACTGAGCTTGGCTTATGGTTTCCTAACACTGGCAAACACAAAGGCTGCTGCTTGCTAGGGAGGGAGAGAAGAGGAAAGGGCAGAGGCAAGCAGTGGAGATGGTCCAGTGTTCAGGTGACAACAGGTTCAGCTTTCAAGGTCTCATCAGTGAGGAAAACAAGTTTCCAGTCCCAGCCCATAATCAGCAAGATTACATCCATGATGCAACCTTCACCCCAGCCACTGGGGAGAAGGTGTCCTGGAGGAAGGGGGATGAAGGATCACTCCCAGCGCAGCACAGATTCTGGGCCATGACAAACACAAGGTCTACTGGACTGCGCAGACTCCCTCAGTGGGGCTGTGCCCACCTCCACCCCAGCCACTGTTGTGTCGGGCCTAGCGGCACCGTTACCTTCTGATGTGCTGCTGCAAGTCGAAGTTCTTGGTAAAGGCCTTGTCGCAGTAAGTGCATTTCAGCTTGGGGGACTTGGGTTTGCCTGAGAGAGCAAGAGCGCACACAGGAATGAGATCATGTGGCACAGCCCTGTCCCCCCCTGTGTCACAGGGCCCTCACCCCAAGACATGTCTATGCAGGACCAAGAATAAAGGGCTTATGAAAGGATAAGATCTGCCTGGCCAGACTGGGGAGATGTTATGGGCACAAACCTATATTTAACATAGCCTGAGCTAACGCTAGAATTACTGAGGAGCGCAGTAATGGAGGGGGCAGGGCATCCCCTTCAGGCATTAACTGCTCCAGGGACCCTTCCAGCTGTGCTACAAAGCACCTACCTTAAAGGCATGTTGGGCATTGGGAAAAGATACAGGATTAATGAGAGGAAGGGCCCCAGTTCTGCCTCTCTCCTATGAACTCACCACGGTCAGCCATCAGCCAGAGCACATGCATATTTCTCCCATCCAGAAGATCAGTCAGTCACATCTTCTATCTACTATGATGGGGTATAAACCAATGGAAAACAGCAGAACTGTGGGCTGCTCTAGGAAATTCTGGACTGAGAGCTGCAGCCTGCATGATCTTTCACACCTCTGCAAATAACGTTAAACCCTAGCATCTGTATGGTTGTAACCCCAGAGGCCCAACCTTCCTGGGGAGGAAGGCCACGTGGCTTTCCTCCACCTCACGCCTGGGACCTCCCTTGTCACTCAGCTAGGTGTGCTGGCATCACACCAGCAACGGGCAGGCTTGGCCAGCGGAGGATCTGACGGTCCTCCGTCCTGCCATGGGGCACACCCCTGTCCTGCCTCACCTGGGGACAGGCGTGTTTTCTTCACAGGCATTGAAACACACAGCAGGGACGGGTCAGCTGGGGCCTTGAGGAGAGAGTCTTCAGGGCCAGGCCACATCTAGGCCACGGGCCTTGCAGCTGGGCAGTCCTCCTTGGGTTAAATCAGACCAAGCTCTAACACCTCACTTTGCAGGATCTCCCCATTTCAGGTGTGATCCAATAAGCACGTAGCTGCAGCAATTTAGCACAAGCTTGCCCATGGAGTAACACAGTGACAGTCCTTTCACGTGTGCTCAGAGATGAAAGACAAGAAGCACGTCCACACTTTCACCTGCTCTTGATAGCTTTGTGCAGGGCATCGTGTTCCTCCTCCGGAGCTGCCTGCACAGCCAGTGCCACCCCACTGCACCCGGAGAGCCCATGGGCTGACAGTCCACTACGGGATAAGCACGCTGGCCTACAGGTTAGTGCAGAGCAAACGCTGTAAGGACACTTACCTTCCTGCAGCCCGCTCTCGTTTTTGCAGCGCCGACTTTTGGCAGCGGAGGTGGAATCAAAACCAACCACACCGCCTCCTCCTGCACCAGTTAAAGGTGTGGGAGTGCTGGTGCTCTTGGACTTGAACCCCTGCTTCCCAGGGCTGTACACAGGAGGAGAAGGGTACACAGGACTTTCCACACACTGGCTCGGTACCTGCAAGAGTGCAATTTATCAGAGGAAACAGGTTTGCTACACAGAGTCATACTGTGCCCTAACCTCTGCCTCCAGCAACGCTTGCCATACCAGGCTATTGGTCTGACAGTTTTCTGCCTCCTGCCAAACTGGATCAAGTTTCTGGTTCATCAGTCGAACAATGTGCCTCTAGCTAAAACTAACACCCTGCGCAGTGTGAAACTCTCTCGCTGAACATCACGAAGTATCCAGGAGTTATTACAGCAGGAAGAGGACAGCAAAGAAACACTATGAAGGAGACATCTCATCCCTCATCTATGTCTTATGCCTAGAAGAGTTTCTCATCCCTCTGGAGCAGGTTACCAGAACGATCACCACTGACCCTGTGGGTTCACACACCCCTGAAGGCAGGGATCTCCAGGCCCTGCTGCCTGCCCCGGCAGGACTGCAGAAGCGAAGGAAAGCACAAGAAAACTCCAGGTGGCAAAGCACAGTTGTTTATGTCGGCACCAATATTAGAAAAGGACGCTTAGAGAAAAAGACAAGAGGTATCAGTCTGGGGTGACAAGATTTGAGGGCATTTCTGTTGTCCACCCTGATAAATTAACACAGAGCACTAAGTATCCAACGTCCCCATCCATTTCTGACCACTGACACTTCCAGATCAGATGCCAGCTACAAAGATAAGGCCGACAAACCTCTGTTTCACCCAGAAGTTTCCATTGTGAATGGCAATGCTAATGTGGAGGCTGCAAACAGCTGACCCACTGGTAAATCCACCCCTGCCTGTGCCTCTCTTTAGGAGAAGCTGCCTTATCAAGCTTGCTTATTGATATTCAGGTTAAATTTTTCTCTCCACTTAAGCCTGCAGCACACAGGGTGCTGCTCTGCACATCCCTGGGAGGTAAGCCCCCTCACCTCAGCTCCCTCTCACTCCCACCACCTGCAGGTGTCCCTCAACCACAGCAGACATTCAGGTCTCCTAAGCCCATGCCAGCCAAACCCTCCGACCCTCTTAACCGTTTTTCTTGTCCTCATAATCCCTGTCATCTTGCCGACATCCTTCTGTTCACTACCTTCTCCCAGAGGAAATAATCATTGTCAAATAACCTAACGCATCTTCCCAGACTCTTAATTCCGAGCAGCCTGGCTTGTTAGAAGAAGCCCAGGAGGACAGAGCCCCTGCAGACAGTCCCTGGCCTTACCTCCATGGGCGGGTAGGGCTGCATCCCCAGCGTCTGGATCTCCACCGTGCTGTTCGCTGCCATAGGAGCAGGCGCACTGTACACTTCGACCACCCCGCTGCCGCCGGCGCTGGGCTGCCCCGGAGCCCCCATGCTCGGGGGGGGAGGCGGCGGAGGCNCTGGGAGAGGTAGCCAGCCCCAGCGTGCATACTCAAGCTGCTCTAAAACCATAACAGGGAGAGACAGACAGACAAGATGTTGAAAATGCAGCAGCGATGAGTTGGAAGGGGCTGCTCCCTCACACGTGTTCCCAATCCCAACTCAAGACAGCACCTGCAGGAACAGCGACGATGTCTTGACACAACGCAGCACTGTCCAACCGCCAGGTTGGACCAGACGGCTGGCTTGCAGAGAGTCGGCATGACCTGCCGGTAGACATTGTCTCCTCCAAAACCCAAGCGCTCAAGCCCCAGTGCTTTTTTTGCTTTGTTTTTAAAGCTTTTAATGCTTCTGGTTACAAAGAACATTTTCAGAGCACGGAGAGTGTATACAGCCTGGCCAGCCCCGGGGAGAGCCCAGAACAACTATCCCAGGAGGAAAGGGATCCATGGAGCAAAGTGACAAGGGCTCTGGAAGCCAACCATTATACAGAGGCTCAACAAAAAGCGGGGTAGACCACGTTACAAAGGTTTTGGCATCCAGCAACAAGGACACCAGGAAAGAGCAGGCCCTGGAGCTATCCTGTCATTTATCCATCGCTCCTTCCCGAGCCTGGCTGTCACGTTGGGAAGGTGCCCAGGATTCAGCATCAAAGCAGATCTCTAGAGTTTGATCGACCGACAGGATTCTCCTGCTGTGCAAGCACAGCCCCACGCTGCGGGACTCCCCGGGCCCACACGTGCCCCTTACCTGCGCCGGGGGCTGCACCGTCGGCATGGGCTGGTCCAAGGATGTAAAAGCAGACATGGCTGACATCAGCACCTCATCGCTGACTAAGATGTTCCCCTGCACCAAGGTCTGGATCAAAGGTGATGGGGGAACGGTGATGTATGTAGAAATTTGCTGAAAGAAAAAAAAGATGCATTGTTGACCAGCAACAGGACAAACCCATAAACCAAAAATGATGACACTGCTTTTTACTGAACCTTGGAGTCTCTGCTTTCACAGCCTCTGGTGAGCTACAGTAATTATCTACAGCTTCCTGCAGAGTCCATAGTAGTTTCTAGCTGTAACAATAAGATAGCTCCAGAAATGTTCTTCAGAAAAGGAGGTAAAAAATACCACAGTGGCTCGGGAAAGTGGTCACTGGCTACAATTCAAATCAGGGGTTATTAAACAAGATCTGCAGGACAAACTGGTCACAGATAAGTTCAGGCCTTTCCTGGCTGCTTCCCCCAGCTAGGGAAGGTGGAGAACTGAGGGAGGCTGCTCTGGCTGCAGATGGTGAACGTCAGGCTCATCTCTTCAGACTGGAGTCAGATTATAGGAGGGGAGGGAAGCTGTCCCATTTTCTGGGTGGAAACAACTTGTGTTTGCAGCCCTGGACACCACCATCCATTGGCACTAAGTTAACTTGAAAAAAACACTTGGTTTGAAAGCACTTCGGAAACCACCATGGTTGCAGGCACAGTACATGTCATGCACAAGGGATTCGCTCCTGGGAAGTCTGTTGGGAAGGAGAGTTACTCCAGAGGGGATATTCCCTTTACGCTCATCACACCACATTATGTGGGCTTCTCTGCAGGAGACTGAGGAGAGGGCTGCAGGAATGAGGCTGCCAGACATTGCCCTCCTCTTCTGCCCACGAGCCAGACCACGGCCCAGGGGACAGCGAGAGCCATTCCACCCTGAGCACCGCACAGCGTGCACCCAGGCGCCTGGCCAGCCTGCCAGGCTGTGACACTGGGGCTCTCCAGTAGAACCAAAGTCTGGCTGTAGCACAGACACAATATGAAACACCTCCTGTTCTGAAAAAAGGGCTATCAGACACTTGTGCTGAAGGACACCTCACTGGAGAGGACCAGGCAGCTTTAACCACGAGGTCAAAAGCCAAGAGGACCACAGCTGAGCTTCCCAGAAGAGGTCAGTCATGAGGCATCACTAGATCTAAAAGCATGACCCAGAGGTCCCCCCCACTCCCAAAATCACGATGACAAAGCAGCAGAGCCTCTGCCCGCAGCACGGTACCTGCCGGCTGGCGCTCGGAGCCTGCTGCACCGATGTGATGGAGGGGGTGTACACACTGTTGGTGGCCAGCGAGACCGTGGAGAGGGAAGGGGCACTTCCCTGGCACTGCTCTCTCTTGTGGGTCATGAAGGCAGGCAGTGAGTTGAACTGCTTCTTACACTTCCCACAGAGGAACACGTCTTCGTCATCTGCAATTAAGAGGACCAGATCACTGCTGCAGGTTTTCTTCTGCATTCCCCCGTGCTACAGCTAACAACCACAGCCACAGGAAAACAGACACCTCTTGGATCTTAGCACCTCAAGGACATCATCATCAGGAGAGATCAGCTGCAAGGGCCAAACTGTCCCTCCAATGCCAAGCTCTCCCTTAAAGCCAGTGATGCGATTGAGCCCATCTCAGCCTTGCTCCCATACACGAAACCTGCCGTCTCCCTGTGACAAACTGAATCCCGTTATCTGTCTTCTCATCCCAAAGACATGAACAACCAACCCAGCCCTGCCCCTGTAGCACCCTCTGCTTTTAGTCAAAACAGCTTCTTCCAAAGCACCTGCGTTATGCCAGCTGAGGCAGATTTTATGACTCAGGATCCACAAAGGAAGAGAAGTAACTTGGGCACAGATTCAATGGTAGCTTGTGTCTGAAAGCCACCCTGCCACAAGACTGCTGGTCTTTGGCACCTCTGCTTGACGTTAAAAGCAGAAAGAAGACAACCCAGTTACCATGTCCTCAATGAAATCTGCAGTGTTAGCAAACGATACACCATTTTGCACTTGATCCAGTCAGACTCACAAGGATGCACCTGCTGTGTGATTCACAGCCTGAAGCAGAACATTTTTTGGGAAACAGACTATAACTCCTCCAGGGGGTAACTCAGTATCCAGCCAGCGAGTCCTGGTCGAGCACCAGTTTCCATCTTCATTCACACAGATGACATACTCAATGACTGGAGTAGTTGTACATCCTCAGAGGTGGTGCAGTCTGTCGCCATGGCCAACTCACTTGGGCACCTGCCCCCTTCCTCCTGCTCTGCCTAGTCCTGCCGAGGGCTCACAGCACTTGTAGCAGCACCCTACACCTACAGCCGTTCTGCCGGCTGTTCTGACAGTCACGAGAGTACGCTGTAGGAAGAGACCTGTCCCTCTCTCCCAATGCTACCAGGACTCACCCATCGACTGGATGGCGGTGGAGGAGTTGACATTTTGAGCAGATGGATCCGTCACACCTCCTTGACCATCCAGTAAGGACTGCACAGCCAGCACCGTCTGATTATCCATTCCTGAAAGGAGACACAAGCACGGATGGTAAATCGAGCACGGCCTGAACACAGAGCGCTCGGGCGCTGGGACCCGCTCATGAGTCGTGGAGGGAAGCCGCTTGCCAGCTGCTGCTGTCTTCTGCAGAGCCACTCTCACCTCCTCATCCCCCTCTACTCCACAGCATTAACTATCGTACCAAAGCAACACTCCCACCTGCCTCCACACACTCCTTCGATACAAGTAGAAGAAAGGGAAGAAGGGCAAGGAAAGCTGAATGAGGATTTGGTTTCAGTCATTTGCTGCAGAGAGGAAGGATGCTTACAAACAGTGGGTATGAAAAGAGCCAAGAAGTATATATTTGGGATGTCACAGGCCAGATGGGGTAGCAGCCTGGGTGCATCTCCCTGGGGACCCAGTGTGATACAGCACAGCCAAGCTGCTGAGCTCGCTACAGACAAAATCTTCGGTGTGCAGCAACTCTGTCTCAGCAGCAGTGTTAGAAATGCCTCCCTGTTTTCAAGATCAGCATTCCCAGATCTGATCAGACACAGGGCTATGAACTGCAGGAGGATTTAGATACAGCTTTAAGAAGGAAATATTAAACATGGGCTCCTGGGAGAGATGCTTTGGGGGGACCCACTCAGCCACCGGCTGCCATCTGGTCCTGGGACATGCAGGAGAGCTGGACTGTGGCCCCTTCCACTCCCAGCGCCATTGTCTTCTGTGGGCATCTCTCACACAAGAGCTGTCGGTTGCTCTCTCTCATTTCCATTTCCCTCGGGACTCCACGAGAGCACACACCCCCAGGCAGATTTGTTGTCAGAATCAGCTCACTTGCTTTGGCACAAATATTTTTCACTACAGCTAAAATTTTCTAAAATATTCCAGATAAATACAGGGGATGGGGACGGCTCATCTAGGGAGACAACCTGGCCAGCAGCACGCGACTGGTGGATTAAGCCCGACACACTCTTTCTTTTTAGAAATCAGATGTAAAGACACGTAGAATTATTCTGATTATGGAAAATAAAATAGCAAAAAGGGGTGATTTTTATGCACCACTCCTCCCTACCATTCCTTTATGACAAGGAACCCACAAATAAAACAAATGGCATGCCAGGGTTGTATGTTATACCTTGTGGATTAAGGGAGAAAAGAAAGGTGGGGGGTTCATTAGGTTGCTTTTCACTTTTCTTCAAGATCTTTGCAAAATAAAACTGTGAAGGTCTGAACGCAGAATTATGGACTGCAGTAAAATCTATCAGTCTGATCATTTCCAAGCAGTGCGGTGAGGACAACTCCTGACGAGAGCTCGCTCAGCAAACAGCTCCAGGAAGGACAGTGAAACGCCGTAACAGATCACAGAATAAAGGAACAGTGCAGAGAGGCAACCACCTCATCTTCCCATCGCAAGTTCCTCTTGTCTTTTTAAAATTTCTCCTGGACAACTGGGACATTGCCTTCCCGATGGGGAGCACCCATATAATCCATGGCATTTTAAAGACACTCTGAATACTTATTCCTCCTGCATTTCCAGTGTGAAGCAAGTATCACTAAGACTCCATGAACACCTTTTTCAACAATCACCTCTCACCAAAAAGAGGTCACAAACGCTGCACATGTCCTTGGAAAAGAGAAGAGCACCATTCTCCAGCTGCTGGGGAGCGGAAGGCACAAGCAGCTACTGGAAAGCAGCAGATCACACTACTTAAAACGCTACCATAAAACTACCACCATGCCTATGGGAACCCTTTCACATAAATCACAGGCAGGCACCGCAAAGCTGCAGGTCCAGTTCTGCAAGCCTTCGCTCGCACGGAGAGCTGCAACCAGCCCCGGAGGACAGCTCCACCAGCAGAACGCCGCTGGAGCACTCCTGGGCAGATCTTCTCATACTGACCAAAGCCCTGGTTTAAAATATACCTGCTCTTCTACAAATAACCTCCTGGTCAACTGCAAAGGCAGCACTGCAGGCTCTTGTTGGCACATCCAAACCAGGGAGTGAAACTGAGCAGCCATTCTTCAGCAGAAGTAAGCTAGCAGGACACAAAAGAAAAACGGTGATCACAAATTCAGGTTGAGTGTATTATGGGGATAATTAAGAACAGCCTGCATCAAGAATGCCACTCTTGATGTGCCCAGCACCGGACAACTGGGTTTCCTCCTGGCACGTAGCCAGATCTTCCAAGTAAAAAAGGCAGATGATTGCCTCGATCCCACTAGCAGGAAGAAGCTTGAGGGGAGGCCAAGACCTAAAAACAGCTGACAACGATGCAGCAGCACTGTGGGTGTTGCATTCAGCCTTCTGCTGGAGAAGAGTGGCCCAGGACAACAGAAATATGTTGCTCTTCATTCATTTGGCAATTCACACAAATGTCCACAGAGTACCTGCAGTTTCAGAAGGTAAATGCACAATGCCACACTTAACACAGGGAAATCACCAAGTTCAAGGCTTAGTAACCCATGAAGCCAAGCAGGCAGAGTTACTTGGTTACATGGATGCCGTTCACAGCCATCCACGGACTCCTGGAGAAAGCTTTGGACCGATCCTGCACTGATTACAGCCAGCACGAGCCTGCAGGATGTTCTTCACAGTCATGAAACCTAAAAAAAAAAGCCATCTCTTCTCTCTTGGCAGCAGTAGGCTTTCCCCAGAGCCTGACAAAAACAAGGCGATTTGGGGAAGCCAGGATAAAGATACAAGACTACCGATTTGTGCTTTTTTCCCCCCCCTTTCAAATTTCTCTCAGTTTAGAGAGAGAAACAAGACTGTCCATTTCACCCAAGTGCTACTTTTCCCTCCTTTCCCAATTTCAGCATTGAGTCTTTTTTTCTGCCGACACGAGCACCAGGTGCTTTAGTGACGGGTGAAGATGCACCTCTGCCCCACAGCACCTGCCGAGAACACGGCTGCTCTCAGCACCGCACATGAATGCCAAGTCACCATCGACTTGTCATCGAATCAACAAGACAAAACAAACAAGCTCAGCTACTAAAAGCTGCCGATTATTGTGGGCTTAAAAAAAACCCACCCGATTTTTTCTTAATTTCCTAAAGCATTTTGCTTTCCTGAATTCTGCGAGGAAACCTACACAATGAGGAGCTGATTGCGAAAAGGATATAGGGAACCTGATTATACACAGAGTGCTATCAAATGCACCAAGTAACCTGACAAAACAGAGAGAAACATTTCTTCTTTGCTCTTCTTCCAGGTGCTGTTTGCAAAGCGTAGGGCGACAATCCCAATGCAAGGCCTTTCAGTTAGTGGTGTCCCCCCACGTAAAGGAAAATATGCGTGTAATCCAATTTAGGAAATAAATGCCTTGTGAAATAGTTTTTCTCCAAATGGGCTGACCCTGAGCTCAGTGTCAGACTGCCACAGCTTAGCAGACCCAAGAGTCCCCCTCAGATGACACCTGCCTGTAACACACAGTGTCGCAACACCAAATTGAGACGAACACGAGTGCGACTCGTTCGCTCACACAGGAGTCAGGAGCCGGGCGCTGCCCTGGCTGTGCCGGGGAGCACAGACCCCCTGCACTAACACACACACGCAGGGGTCAGCACCCACCCGGGGACCATCCCCGGGGCAGGCGGGGGGCACGGCACATCAGTGGGGCTGGCAGCGTGAGCCCCGGGGCGTGGGGAGGACAGGGGGACCCCAGCAGGCAGGGCATGAGGGTGCCCTGCTGCACGCTGGTATCCCAGAGCGCTGGGCACAGGGACGCCACCAGCAAACCCCACGAGGGGCACCTGAGTGATGGGGGTGCCCCGGGGACTGGTGATCCCATCTACTGGGCACAGAGACGGGGTGATGGGAGCACCCCAATGTGCAGGGCACAGGGGCAGGGAGGTGACAGGGTGCCCGGGGCGCCGGGCACAGGGGCAGGGAGGCGATGGGGTGCCCCGGGGCGCCGGGCTAACGGGAGCTGCCCGGTGCACGGGGCACTGAGATGGGCGGTGCGGGGATGCCTCGACGCACAGGGAGGGGGTAGCAGGGGTGCCGCGGGGCACAAGGCCAGGGCACGGGAGGTGACAGGGTGCCACAGGGAACCCGGGACGGCGAGGCGAGCCCCGGGCTGCCGGCGGGGGATGCCCGCCGCGGTTCCGCCCCGCCGCCGNCCCTCCCGGCACGGCGCCTGCGAGGGCCCGTGGAGCCCCCGCCCCACGCCCCTGCCGCGGGAGGGCCGCGCCCCCGGCCCCGTGACCCGGGCCGGGTCGCCCCGCGGGGCCGACAGCGGCGAGCGCTGCCCCGCCGCCGCCCTCAGAGGGAGGGACGATCCGCGGGCCCCCCATTGGCTGCAGGACAGACGCTCCCCACCAATGAGCGGTTAAAGTTGTGCCACCTATTGGCCAAGAGCGCCGATGGACAGCCGGGAGAGCCTATGCGCGCGGCGGGCAGGGCCCCGCCCCCGGAAGCGTGCGCGCTGCCGGCGGCCGAGGCCGGTCCCGGCGGGAGGTGCGCCATGGCCGGCGGCGGGGATGCGCTCCGCGCCCTGCTCCGCGCCGCCAACGCCCTCCTGCAGCAGCGCCGCTACCGCGCCGCGCTCGCCGTCCTCAAGGGCTTCCGCAACGGGGCCGTGTGAGTGCGGCGGGGGCGGATGGGGGGGAGGGGGGTGTCTCGGTTCCCTCGGGGCCCAGTAGCCCTGAGGGCCGCGGGAAGGCCGCCGTGTGCCCTCCTTTCCTGAAAGGAGGCCGGGGCTGTTGTAGTAGAGGTTCGGGACAGGCGTTTCCGTCTTCCTCACCGATAAGCGGGGTTTTAACCGGGTTTGGGGTCCCCTTTGGGCCTGGCTTATTGGGGTGCACGTTCTCTTAAGCCTGTGGCCTGGGCTCCTTCCGGTTTGGTCTGCTGCTGCTGCTGCTGGGCTGACTTAAAAATGAGATGTAGTTGTTTATGTAGCATCTTTTGGCTGTCAATAGAATAGAAATACAATTGTTTGATAGCATAATACGAAAAGTCTGAAATATCTATTCGTTTTTGTAGTTATGGAGCAAAAATTCGTGCCCCACATGCCCTGGTGATGACTTTCCTGTTCAAGAGTGGAAGGTACGAACCCCAGTTCTGTATTTCTGTGTTACCGCTTAGAATGCTTTCATTCAAGCACGTGTTTCCAGAGGGTGCAGAAAGATACGTGAGCCATGGTCATAGCCCGTTGTTCTGATAGCTGCACAGGACAATCGTATGCACACACGTACACAAGTATACGTACTCATGGGGATCAACCGCTTGTGCAATGGTTGATGAGAACCAGTGGGCAGAGGAGAAATCAGCAGATGCAAACAGCGGCACTCTGCTCTCCATTCAAATAAGGGAAGGCAAGCTATAGCAGTGCACGTTGTGGCTTTCCCTGCTTATGCAGGAGGTTTGCACTTAGGCAAAGAATAAAAAATAATGGGGAAGAAGAAAAGGCTCCTTGACTAATCATAGAATTAGACAAAAGCACAGTCTAAGTAGAGCTGTTGAATGTATTCTGATGAGTGAGCCAGAGGTGAGGGGATTTGTCCTCCCTCACAAAGTAGATGTCTGTGGGGTGCCCGAGCCGTCAGTCTAGACGGGCAGGCCAGAGGAGCGTAGTGCCCAGGCTGAGTGACTGCAGTGGTACTGCCTTTTTGCTCTTCTAATTGTCTGTTTCTTTTCTTCAGTTTAAGAGAGAAATTGAAATCGATTGCTCAGGCTACGTACACTCATTCCCGGAACTTGGCGTATTTTGTGTTCACCTACAAGGGGCTGATGGCGTTGCAGTCCCGACTACAGGGGAAAAAAATTCCATTTCATTCTTTCTTTGCAGCCTGCATTGGAGGTTGGCTAGTGTTCGGTGAGAACAATCCCATCAACAGCCAGGTAAATGCATTTGTTGAAAGTTTGTGTGACAAAAAACCCAACAGATGGATGATCGTGTGCCAGGAAGTGGTTGGTGTAGCCTGGCATGTTTCTGGTGGTTTTACTGTGTAGCGTTACTCTTTTATCGTATTTCTCTTTGCACAAGGTCTGGTTTTGGCTGCGCTGCACTCGAATCCTGGAGGTGGTTATGGGCCTCCGTGAATGGTGTGTGCAGTTTGAGAGCTAAAAGACCAGGTTTACCTCCAGAGCTGCTCTTGTGTACCCAGGCAGGCAGTCACGCAATCGAAAACCGTTGGGTTACCCCACCTGTCACCTGAGCTGTGGTAACTGACTGCGTGCGCTCCTGGTCTGCCCGCGTGCGGGGCTAAACCCTGCAGCTTGAACGTCGTGAGTGTAGAGCACAATCAGTTATGAGCTAGAAGTAACTAAACTGGTTAAACTGACAAAAGGTGCTCAGGGGAAGTTTGGCTGTTAACACGCAGTCACAGATTAATCAGTCAGTAAAACACACATGCAGATTAATCAAAAGTGTCTTACTTACGCAGTCCCCTGCAAGTCTGGTTTTAGGATGTGTCCAGTCTACCAAGTTTGTATCTGCTTGGCAGGTTAGCAGGGCTGCTCCGAGACTATTCTATCAGCAGCAGCATCTGAGGTAGCATTAACTGAGCAAAGGTAGAAGTTGTGCAACTGCAAAGACATGTTGCATCAAGTGTAGCTTGTTGATTACTAATTTAGAGCACCAGCAGAGAAGTAGGGAAGACTCAAACATCTCCAGTTATAAAGACTGCTTGATATGTGAACCTACAGCCTGTTTGCTCTTAAGTTGGGTAAATTGTTTCCACCCCTCTTGCCTGGCTTATCGCTTCTAAATCACTTAACCTGGCTAGTATATCTGGTCAGGTTATTTACCTAATGTTCTTTGGGTTTTCTCTTCATGCAGATCATTATGTACCTGCTGTCTCGTATCCTGTTTGGCTTGTCTCGGCTGGCAGTGGAAAAGGGCTATGTCCCACAGCCAAAGCAGGATCCCTTTCCGCTTGTCGCTGCTCTGGTATGGGGGACAGTTCTCTGGCTCTTTGAATACCACCGGCAAACTCTGCAGCCTTCTCTGCAGTCCTCCATGACCTACCTGTATGATGATAGTAATGTATGGCATGACGTTTCTGACTTTCTCATTTATAACAAAAGGACAGACAGCAAGTAGGTGGTTCATTGTAAAACACCTTTGAATGGGATGGTACCTTCCAGCAGCTAAGGGAAAAGGTTATTCTGTTGCTCTTGACTGGTGATTTTTTAAATTAACATCTATCAAGCACAGTTGCTTCTTGTGTCCTGGCCAAAATGTTCTGATTATTCTTCTCTTGGCTCTATTTAGAGCAAGTAAATACCCAACAGAAACTTGTTGCATTCCTCGGTGAGAGTAAAATGCCTTGGGAATCTTGAGTTAAAATAAGTCTTTTTTAGAAGAGGCCTTATTTTCCCTATGTGTGTTTTTATTTTTTAAAGAAACTCAATGTATTTATGAAATGACAGTGACAGTAAGTGGGGAGTACGTCTAATCATGAAAAAAATGTTCTAGGGATTGTCTGAACTCTCGCAAGACAGAAGCGTTTTTCTGTGCTGCTGTGCTCACCATAGTGTGATGGGAGTGAGAGACCTGCTTAGGTCTGAAAGCACGGCTGCAATTTCTTGATTTCTGTGGATGACTGGAAATCTTGTTTAAACTATCACAAGGACAGTTGTGTGCTCCTTAAGAGTTTCTCTGCAGTTTTCCCTCAGGGAGACAAGATGTTTGAGAATAAAATTTTTAAGATTGTCTGGTATAAGCCTGATAAATCAGGCTCAGAAGGGCTATTTTTGCTCAGTTTTTTTCATGCATGTGGGCTGAATCTGGCCCTCTGCAGAGTGCACTAATTAACACCCTCTAATTATTTTAAACTTATTTGTAAAGTTTTTAAAAGCTGCTTGAACTAAATACCAAAAACAGTTACGCAACTTAGGCTCCTTGAAAACAGGCTGAGGCGCCTTGCACGCCCTCAGATATCACACTGGGTGCTTTATACGTAGAAGCAAGCAACACTTTTATTTTGGTGGAAGATAAGCACGTGGGTTTCTCTTAGCTCCAGAATCTACCCTCCACAGCAGTGGCATGTGTTAGCTGTAATCAAACTTGAACGTACCTGTAGTTTGTGCAGGCTTGTTGCTGAGCCAGGTTGAGGCCACAGATGAGTATTCGAGTGAATCTTCCTCTTAAAAATACACTGCTAAGCCCCAGGAATAGCGCAGCACACACTGGGCTTTAACAGAAGATTGACTAGATATCTGAGAAAGGAGGGGGGGAGAAAAAAAACAAACCACAAAAACTGCTTTAAAATTAATAAAATGAAACTGTTAATAGTACAAAGCACTTACGCTGCCGCATAACACTATGCCATTCACTTAATGATGTACATTAAAATAATTCCTGACACTGGTTTTATGTGATGATATCGCAAGAGAGTCATTAAGTGCCCTGTGCTAACTGTTCCCTTTTGTCTCAATCAGGACTATTTTATTTGCTCCTTTTATACCTCTCATTTAAAAAAGGTTAGTTCTCCCTGTACCCATCCGCTTTTCCATCCTGACCCGACCTTGTCATTTGATAATCCCACTGGTTCTGTTCTTCATCGTCTTTTGCAGTCTTTTTACACTCCAGGCTCTAGCAATTTGTCATATTTAATGGTACGACCGAAACAGTACATTTAAGTTCAGGTAGCTTCTGAGAAGAAGAAAATTCTCCATTTCTTCTTAAGTCATTTTTCCTTGTTCTCCTAAGCTCTTTTATTAGTGTTATGCATCTTCTGAGTGCTGCTTTGCTCTTTATTTTTTGCACTCTCTGTGTCAGCAAGAGGGAGGCTTAGATGTTCCCCTCCCCATAGTCCGTCTGCTGCTGTGATGTTTGGCATTAAATCACGTCCTGAGCGTATCAGGTCGAGTAGGAATAGAGTCTTCTGGCTCTTGAACTGAATCTAACGGTGAATCTAACTACTAATTCACCTTGAGATCTTACAGCATAGAGGCAGAAGCTTCTTCGTGCTCATCCCATGCAAATTCATGACGTACCCATCTTTGGTGCCCAAAAGACAAGATACTGCTTTGCCTTAATAATTGTCCATGGTACCTTCAACTTTTAACGTCACCTGCTATTATGGTCTGTACTGGATACTTGAATTTGAACACCAGTCAGTATTTAATCAGTATTTAATAATTAAAGCTATAGAAGTTAGGAATTGGTTTTGTTTCTTTGTAGTTAAATACTTTATTTAGTGTAGATAAGCTTAAAGATTTAATTACAGAAAAAACACTGAAGCTACAGGTGAGGTCTGATTTCTTTATAAACATCGTGTCTTTATTTGCACCACTGCTGAATATCTGAAGCAGCACGAGTGCAGCACTCTATTTTTGTGTCAGAAGCCTCAATATTGTTCCAAGTAAGAATGTTCATTTTCTGCTAATAGTGCTGAATTCCTACAAGCTTTGATGGGATTTCAGAAAACCCGTTGCGAATCTGACAGCCATGGCTTGAGAATTTCTCTCTAGAACTACTAGACAGGCAAATCCTTGACCATGTATAATTGTTGTAGCAAAACACGGTGCAGGCTGGTTATGTGAGCCGTGTGTCTATAAGAAGTTTTTAACCTTTTTAAGTTATAGCTGGCATTCCTTTCTCGGAGAAAGGCTTGTGATTCCCTTAGAGGCAAAATAATTTTCTTTTGCTAGTAGTTCTGCCGCTGCAACCATATGGCTGCTTGTGAAGAACTTTTCTGGCCGTGTGAAGGACAAGTGACTTGTCCTGTCCTTTTTACGCTACCATAGTACCTCTGTCCTCTCTAGATGGCAAAAACAAGCCAATAGCAAGTTTCCAGTATCAACCTGGCAGCAGTGGCCATCAGTCGTCCTTGGTTCAAAACGCCCTTTCTCTCTTGGGCATCTATCACCAACCTCGCTTTCAAAGCAAATTGTTCCTGAGCCTCAAACCATCTGTACTCCTGATCCAGGAACCAGCTGCCGTCCCTGGAAGATAAACTGCAGCTTATCCCAGGAGCGGGTCCCATATAGCAGCAGCCATTAGGCGGGCGTTTGCGGACGGTTGGTTTTCCTGCTGCGCTGGGGCAGGACGTTAAGCTGCAAGTCACTTCTTTCCCCAGGGAAGTAATTGGAAGAGTTCTTTAACGGCATTAGTCCGCATTGCTGTTTCTGTGACCAGATAGCTGAGGATGAACCCCTTATGCTACCGAGGTGTTGGAACAATGCGGGCGTGTAGTAAGGAAGTGAACTAGAAGTAATTTGTCTGAGTCAGACTTTTCGGATACATAAGTTACACTCCCTGCCCTCCCCCAGTGCATTGTGTGGGGAATTGAGTCCCCTGATTGTGTTCCTTTTTTATTAGCATTAAAACCAAAAGAAATAAAGAGACAGTTGGGAAGCCACCTGCGAATCGGCCAAATGCTTAAGAATCACAAAGAAGTGCCATTTTCTCCCCCCAGCCCTGATCGGTTTTGAATTTTAAGATGAACATGGTTTTGTTTGTCTACATCAACTTCATTTTACCTTGTTATTTCTTCCTCGGCACCTGACTGTGGGATGCTGAGTGCCTCTAAAGAGCAGCAGAGCGTCTCAATGCTTAGCTCAGTTTGTCAAAAATTAGGATTTCTGGATAAAATTGAAGTGTTCATTTTAAAATTATGCTTCTCCTTCAGATTTTAAGCCTCTTTTAGAGGCAATTTTAAAGGTTAATGAATCAAACTGATCAAAAGTTTTCAGCAAGCCTTGAATAGCAAACTGACTATACTGAGCTATTAATCATTTATTTTTGTGAAGGAACAAAGCAAGCTCAGGGTTATTTACTGCCGCTGCATGCTGCCCTAGCATACCCACTGTGCTTCACTTCTCTTTGGAGGACAGCTTGTGTGCTGGTGCTGGCTGTCAGGATTGCTAAAGAACCATTTCCGGGACAATTACATTATTTAACAAAGGTGAAAATTAAATGGGTGCATGACATTTGGTTTCGGTGAGGTTTTCTGTACTGTGTTTGATCCTTTCAGTTAAGGGGAGGATATTTCTGAATGAAAAACTTGTGTTTGTCCAATTAGTGCCACAGAGAAGTGCCTACGGAGGTTGCGGCTGCTGTAAGGTGTGAACCTGTGTTCGCAGCGTGTCGGTGTGCTTTGTCCCGCTCACCCTCCCTGTGTCTGGGCGATAACCACCCCTGCTCCGGACAGCTGGGTCAGGAGGGAGAGGCTGCAAAGAGCTTTGATATTAGCGCTGCGAGACTTTCTTGCTCTGGTAGAGTAGTTCAAGCTCTGCTTTAAACCGAGCGGGGTGGGGGGTTAGAAGTGCGGGGATGATCTCGGACTTTTGAAGCAGACCAAACCCAGGTGTCCGCGGGGACCCCCTGTGACCGCAGCGGGTCCCCTGTGCACGCTAAGCTCTGCAGCCAGCTGGGAGCCATCATGGATGTCTCCTGCTAGTGGAGTAACCAGAACCCCGTGCAGATACCCTCACACGGGAGAAACTACTGTGACTCAAACTCATTTTCGCTGCATCAGCACAAATACGACCTTTGGATAATACCCCGAGCCGCTTGCTGTTTCCTATTTGTCAGGTTGCGTTTGTCTTCCTGTATCATGCCAACATGAGCAGAATGTGTTCGGTTTTCTGATGCTGGTTTTGAAATCCAGCAGATAAGGGAGGAGAGAAAATAAGGCATAATGCTATCCAGTGTAATGTCTGTCTTCTACTGTTAATATTTTAGGGGTGCTAATCTTGAATTTTCAACCTGTGTGTTCATACCAGATTGTTGGAGGAGGTAACTTTTTTTCTTTACTTAAAAGAATTTTCATCTGTCTCATTTCCTTGAGACTGGTGATGAGGAAGGGGAGAAACAAATTAAACGCTCTATAATACAAGTATTATTATCTCTGCTTTTGGTATACATTTTGTGTTCATAATTGCTGTGTAATCCAGGCCCTGATTTTCTGACAGCGTAGAATAAAGTTAAGAACATAAACTCAGGTAACTTGTAATTACGCTGATCAGAATGCTGGTAGGAATATCTCAGATTTTTGTTTTAAAACATGTAAAAGGGGGCAGTGGGTTGTTGAAGTAGCACTGTCCACTATGAATTGACTTGTCATGCAGTCAGTATAGTACATCAATCCAAGACTTTCTGCCAAACTCCTTTGCAAATTATTTCTGTATAATCACTCTTTGAATACTATAATATTGTGCTTTCTATAATAATAATAAAAACCTAATCTTTTGTCTTTTTTTACTGTCATTAAGCTAAAATATATGAAGTAATGCTTAATTATTGCATGTTACTAGTTCTGTGTGTAGAGAAGACATGCACAGAGTGCATTTTTGGTGTTGGTTGTGCCCTCGTGTTACCAGCTTGGAGGCAATAGCCAGTGCTACTTTGACCACACCATCAGATTGAACTACTGCAACACTGGCTAGCTCGGGTAAGGATCCTAGCTGCAAAGACACATTGGGGTGGCTGTTATCCCTTTTTTGTTTGTTTGTTTTTTGTTTTTTTGAATCATGAACTTCCCTATGCCGTAGCTGTTTGGATCGCTTAGTGTGGCCGTATCACCAAGTGAGTTAAATTGGGGCTAGGCTGGGAGGTTCACAGCACGTACAAACTGGACACATTCAAACGCAGTGTAAATGGGAAAGCTTTTTTGTAGCTCTTGCATTGCTCTTGCATTGCAGCTAGCAGAGTCCATCTGTCCCCTTGGGTATTCCTGGGATGACGTGGTTACAGGGCAGACTGCTCCTTGCTGCCTTGCAGTCTGCCAGGAACGCACGCGAGTGGTTGCAGAGAGCATGCAACTGTTCAAAGAGAAGTCAGCTGGAGGAAGCTCTGTCAGTGACCGCCCCACTCGCGTGTGGAGTCCTGGCTTCAGTCTGTGTGCCTGGTCCTTGCCCAAATACTCCTCTTTAGGGCAGACAGCTTGCGGCGGGACCATCTGCCAGAGCAGGGGGCAGGTACGAGGCACTGGACACAAGTCTGAACCTGCTTCGCCTGTTAGCTAAACAAAATAAGGACATACACAAATAGTTAGGCAAAATAAGGATGTCTATAAATGATTTTGCTGCCTCTTCCAAGCTAAGAGTTACAGAGAGAATATGCTGTAGAGGTAACAGCTGTGGTAGTGGAGATAAAGCAGTCCTGTGTGAGGAGCTCCCTACGGCGCAGGCAGGTGAGGGAGGTCCTGATCCCAAGCAGAAGTCGTCCCTCTGCGAGGGGAGCGCCGAGTACCTGTAAGACAAAACCTCCTGCTCTGTAGCTGCTGTAATACCGGAGTGTCCAGCCTGGGCCCATGCGAAGCTTAACACCTCCAAACTGATGTCAGTCCTATCTTAAAGTGGTTTTTTCCCCTCTCAAAGCATCATACTGTACCTGAGCCCTTCTTCCGTTGCAAGTGAAGCTCTGAGTGAGATACAGGTTTTGCTCTGGCACTTTACCTGCCTTTTGGGTTCACAGTGCCAGTGACGATGCTCTGAACCTGCTGGGAGGTGAACCTGGGCTGGCAGTTTACTACGTCTAGGTAAAAGCTAAAGCACAGAAGGCAACATCAATGGGTTTATTCCCAAATGTACTCCTTGATGACTCCCAGGCTATTTGCACAACATACCGCTGTGCAAGGAGAGAAACACTTCAGCCTCTCCATTCCTCTGCAGGCCTTGAGTGAAGAAGTCAAGGAGCCTTGTTGAACAGAGTGGCTTTTAGCAACTGGCGTGGAAGCAGGCGTTTGTACTGCTCTGTCTTACAGAGCATGGAACAAGATTGCCCTGTTTGGGTGTAAAGAGCAGAACACAGGGTGAGCGGGCCCTGTGCCCCTGTTGCTGCTGCCGAAAGACTCTACCAATTGATGTGAGCTTTAATAACAGATGCCTTCATAGGAGAGAAGGAAATAACACTGCTGAATCTGTTCTGCCCAGCATCCAAGAGAGTAGCTGACCTGATGTCTTGGGAAAAGAACTGCTGGTGTAGTCTTCTGTAACAAGATGCAAGGCAACAGGCAGTTCCTAGCTTTGGGACCAGGATCTGAGAGAAGACGCCTAAACCAGTGATGCTCTCCTGCTGCTGCAAGCAAGCTTTAGATATTCTATTTGTGCTGTCAGAAAATCACTTCAGTTCCCGTAGGAAAAAGGCGATGGCTAAGGTGACAGGTGGAGGGCAGTAAGGCCAGGATAGCAGGACGATGGGGGCTCTGGGCTTTCCCCTTCACAGGTCCTCTCGCAGTGAGAATGTGCCACGCTGTCGGCTCGCCGTCATCTGAACCGAAGCGCTGGGAACAGGAGCATTGGCAGGAGACCCCGGGGCAAGTCGTGCTTCCCTTCACACGACGCAGTTGTTCCCGTGCGACAGCTCAGCGCATGTATGGGAGCTGCTGAAAGCAGGACCACGCTACAGACGACAAGGACAGTAAATGTGCTCTGGGACACCTACATGCTAAGGTTAACTGAGCACAGGGATGCAGTTTTGCATCCTGCCAGCTCTCCTCCTGCCTGCTCCCACTCCCAGGAGATGATTTTGCAGCGTAGATACCAGCTCCGGCTCCGTCTGCAGCCCCCGTCTGTGCTTTTCCTTCAGCGCAGGGACCAGCCGGCACCCCTTGGCCTGAGTGTGTCCCAATGTGCAAGGCAGCCAAAACCCATCCGAACTGGGTGACTGCTGTGGGGTAGATCCGGCTGGGGTACAAAGTGTATGAATAGCTTTCCTGATCCTCTCTGTGACCAAGTGGGGCCGTGGAGACAGGACTTTTATCTTTGTGCAGCACCCGCCAGACAGCTAATCTTGGGAGCACGTCTCCATTCCTTAGCAGGGCTGGCGAGGCCGGGAGGAGGCTGCAGCTGTGCAGGAGAGGGGATTCATCTGCTTTCCCTCATATGCATGAAAGAAAAGCCCCTGCCCTTCCTTCTCCCACCAGCATTTGCCTTTCATTTGTCTTTGCAACTGCCCTTTTTCAGTGCCGCCAGCACTAAAAGCCTGGGACAAGTTGCAGCGCAGCCAGGCAGCGAGGGGACGAGGGGGGCAGAGCACAGCCCGCTCCCCCCAAATAAGCTCCTGCATGAATTAGAGGGGGCGGGGGGGGGGAACAGCCTTTGTGAGCGGAGCGGGAGCAGCTGGTGCAGCAGCTGTGTCCCAAACCCCGCGTCACCCCAGGAAGCGCCTGGCCGAGGCTCCCCGGGGACGGGGAGAGCACTGCCAGCCGTTCGCTCCCGCCCGGCTGTTGGGGTTGCCTCTTTCCCCCCTCCCCAGATGGAAGAAACATTAACTGTGTGCAAACATCTGGTCTAACTGTTGCTTATGCTTCACAGTAATGATGATATTGCAGTGCAAGGGCTCTGGAGAGCAGGCCCTTGAATGTTAGAAGGGCCAAACGCTAATTAACTGTATTAATTTCCTTTAAGGAAGGCAGCATTTCTATTTGCTCTTTTGCTGATGAAGAAATGAGGCACGGAGAGGTGATATGATTGGTCACGGACATGCAGTATGGTACTGGCGTATTTAAGGATGTAGGGATCCGGGGAAATCACGGCACTGCTCTGCGCTGGCTGACCTGCAGGGGAATTGCAGCCACTGCCAAAGTATCCAGCATAAAATCTTTTAAAGCCTGAAACCTGTTAGGCCAGCGCGGGGGCACTGCGTGTCGGGATCTGCTCCGCAGCAGAGGAGTTAACTCATCGCTGCGAATGCCTCCTGCAGCCCACGCACTGCCGGAAAAAAACCACCCTGTCTCCTGCATCCCAGGTTGGCAGCGGGGCCGGGGCAGGAGCCACCGCTGGCCCACAGCCCTGCCCGGCGGTGGCAAGGGGCTGGGGGCCACCGGGGACGCGTGGGGCAGTTCGTGGGGGGCACAGAGGGGTTTTGGGTGCCTGGCTGAGACCCACGCTCCGCTCTTTGCCCACGAGCTCCAACATCTCTGGGCCCTGGGAAAGGCCTAGGCTTTAAATGCGGGGTTGCTTTTATTAGAAGGATGCCTGTTTTTATTAGAAGGGTGCCTATTTTCATCAGAAGGATGTATTTTTTTTTTTTAATTTTATTTTTTTCCCTTTTTAATTTTGCCTTCTCATGCAGCAGGAGGGTTATCAGCGTCCTGCACACG
>VZTQ01000419.1:472808-601912 GCA_013400755.1 Pelecanoides urinatrix | reverse complement strand
GGAGGGGGGCGGCGCGGGGGCGGGGGCTGCGGAGCCCGGGACCCTGCGGGCTCCGGCGGGGCCGTGCTATATGTACCGGGCCGCGCAATACTGGCCGCGTCGAGCCGGGCTGTATACCGGGCCGGGCTATATACTGTGCCAGGCGGTGCTGTGCCCGCCGCGCTGTACTGTTCCCTGCTCAGCACCATGCCACGCTCTATACCATGCCATGCCCAGCTGTGCCATGCTATACCAGCCGCGCTGTGCCACGCTGGGCTGTGCCGTGCCCTGCCGTGCCATACCGTGCCCTGCCACGCAGCACACACCTGCCGAGCGCGGCCCTTCCCCAGCTGCCGCTCCGGAAGCCGCACGCCCGGGCGCTGGGCCCTGCTTTGCCTCCCCTTCCTGCGGCCCACGCCCGCTTTGGGGCGCTCCCCGCAGCGTGGCAGGGCCCCCCCCGCGGCTGGGCCAGCTCCCCCGCCGTGTCCCCGCTGGTGTGTGTGGCAGCCGGGAGCTGCTCCTGTCAACCCGTTCCTGGCCGGAGCGGGGGCTTCCATACCCCGCAGCGCTGTGCTCCTGGGGGGGGTCTCGCGGGGGGGTCCCTTGCAGCCACCCTCCGTCACCAGCACTGCAGGGACAGTGGGGCCACGCGGTGGCTGTCCCTCTGAGGACCCCCATCCCTTGCAGGTGAAGAGGAAGCTGAACTTGGAGACGGATCACCAGTACATAGCGGAGAGCCTGCCGGTGGGCCGGGGCAAGGCCAAGAACCCTGCTAAAGGTACCAGCCCTGCTCCCCCTGGCCCCCCCCCGAGCCAGCCCAGCCCGGAGCAGGGGGTCAGCAGCCCCCCTCTGCTGCCCATGGCCTGGGCTCTGCCTCTGGGCTCATCCCTGGCAGCTTTTCCCCATCCCTTTGCGCTGGTTTGGAGAGGCTGTTCCTAGGGCTGGGCTGTTTCTGGCCGCTCTCTCTCCAGCCCATGCTGCTGTCCCCTGGGCTGGTGGCACAGTTGTCCTGCCCGTCTGCTGGGCACCACACCAGCTCCATCCCTCCCTGTGCGATGGAGCTGTAGCTGCTGGCACAGTGTCGGTGCAGCGTCCCAGGTGGACTCACCTGGACCTCCATCATCTTCCCCCTGAGCCCTGCCTGGCACCTTGGTGTCACAACCGAGCTTGCAGTCATGACAGAGCACGGGTGTCGGAGCCCACGCCAGGTCCTGCAGCATCTGTCCCGTAGAGGACATGGGGAGCTCACCCCATTGCCCTGAGAAAGCAGATGGGTTTTGGGGTGCCAGTCCTGGTCCCTGGTCCATGAGCCACCTGTGAGCATGGGGGGTTGTTTTGGGACCTCTCAGCTCCAGCGCTGGGTTTCTCTTGTGGCTAAATCACGGTTGTCCTCGGCGGCTGGCAGGGGCAAAGTCTCCCGGGGAGAAGTCCCGCTACGAAACCTCGCTGAACCTCACCACCAAGCGCTTCCTGGAGCTGCTGAGCCAGTCGCCCGATGGCGTGGTGGACCTCAACTGGGCGGCTGAGGTCCTTAAGGTGCAGAAGAGGCGCATCTACGACATCACCAATGTCCTGGAGGGCATCCAGCTCATCACCAAGAAGTCCAAGAACAACATCCAGTGGCTGTACGTCCCTGGGCTGGGCTCATGGGGCTGTGACTGGCTGTCCCCTGCGATGGGGGAGCCGCCTGGGCCAGGCCAACAGTGTCACCGGAGCATCTGCTTGGGGGGTCGAGTGGTGGCTCCCCCTTCACGTGGGCCTCGCGCGAGGGCTGTGCTTGAGCATGGGTGGCTCCCGAGCATTGGTATCCCCGTGTCAGCTGTAAATTCCCCTTGGGCTCCTCGAGCGAGCCCGGGGAGTGGGAGGCTCCATCCAGGCTCTGGGAGGGGACCCCAGGGCTGTGCCCTACTGGGAAATCCCTGCAAGGCTGATTCCCTGGGTAAGGGGTGGGATTTAGCCTGGCCCAGGTGGGGACAGTGCATGGGGACAGTCATGGTGTGGGACAGAGAGAGCCGTGGGGTTTGGCTCCTGACGGCCGCGGTGCTTCGCAGGGGCAGCCAGGCCACCGTGGGGGCCCCCGGCCGGCACCGGCTGCTGGAGAAGGAGCTGCGGGAGCTGCAGGCGGCCGAGCGGCAGCTGGACGACCTCATCCAGACGTGCACGGTGCAGCTGCGCCTGCTCACCGAGGACCCCGCCAACCAGCAATATCCTTTGGTGCGGGGCTGGGATGGGGCTGGCTGGGTGGGGGGGAAGCGGGTGAGCCCCACGGTGAGCCCAGCCACGTTGCAGGCAGAGCATTTCACTGCCCACCCCGCTGCCGCATGAAAGCATCCCTGTGTCTGCTCCTTGACCCGTCACACCGCAGCCTACGTGACCTGCCAGGATCTCCGCAGCATTGTGGACCCTTCGGAGCAAATGGTGATGGTTATCAAAGCCCCCCCAGAGACCCAGCTGCAGGTCTCGGACCCAGCAGAGGTGAGCTGGGGCCACCCTCTGCCCCCCCCATGTCTGCACAGCCCTCAGCAAAGCCCAGCCCAGGCTCCCCAGGCATCCTTGCACCTCCTTGTCTCACTCCTCTGCCCCTTCCCCAGGCTTTCCAGGTCTCTGTACGAAGCACTCAGGGCCCCATCGATGTCTTCCTCTGCCCCGAGGACAGCTCGGGGGTCTGTAGCCCCGTCAAGAGCCCCTTCAAAGCCCCCGCAGAGGAGTCATCTGCCAGCCATTCTCAGCCCAGAGCCTCCCCGCTCCTGCATCCCGCCCAGGACGTGAACATGCCGCTGCTGCCCGGAGAGCAAGGTGGGTGGCCAGGGCTGGGGACAGGGGGGCTGGCGTGGTGGCACAGTGGCTCTGGCTGGGGGCTTTTGCTGTGTTTGCAGCTCTGAGCCCCTCTGCTGTCAGCACAGGCAAGGAACTGGGGTGATGCTCAGGCACCTCAGCCAGGCAGTGAGGGGGGAAGGCAGATTCTCCTGCATAGCCAAAATTGGCTTTTTTGGGTTTTTTGGCAAGTATTGTGGGATTTACGGCTGCTTCCCATCCCCGCAGAAACACTGCTGCCGGGGACGAGCGCGCTGCCCGGCAAGTGCCCAGCAGAGGAGGTGAGCCTCTCGCCGCTGGCCTCCATGGACGCCCTCCTGGAGCAGAGCAGGGAGGATTTTTCGGGTTTCTTGGCGGACGAGTTCATCAACCTGTCGCCGCCGCAGGCGCAGGACTACCACTTTGGCCTGGAGGAGGGCGAGGGCATCAGCGAGCTCTTTGACTGCGACTTTGGGGACTTCACGCCCTTGGACTTCTGAGGCTCTGCCCGGATGCTCGCGGGGAGCTGTCAGGCTGGGGGGGGCCGCGCCTGGGCTCCTGCCCTCCGGCTGCAGCATCCCCAGCTCCTCTCCCCGTCTGTTTTTGCAATATTTTCTTCTTACCCCCTCCAGCCCCCCCCAGCCCGGTGGGGGCCAGCGGCGTCCCCGGCTCCAGGCCTGCGAAGGGGGATACCCAGGGTGGGGGTCCCATCTCGGGGAACCCCCCATAGGGCCCTGATCACGGGCGGGGCGGGGGGGGCTGCCCAGGGCAGAGCCGCTGCCC
Organism: Pelecanoides urinatrix; assembly: GCA_013400755.1. Taxonomy (NCBI): domain Eukaryota; kingdom Metazoa; phylum Chordata; class Aves; order Procellariiformes; family Procellariidae; genus Pelecanoides; species Pelecanoides urinatrix. The sequence continues at coordinate 598,357 of VZTQ01000419.1, read as the reverse complement.
CCCCCCCCAGGTGCCCCTTACAGAGCTTTAAGCAGTCCTGTGTATAGATTTGATTAATTTATTATTGTCCCCTGGGGACAGCGTTTGATTTCCCGGGGGGGGCTGGGGGGCCGTGCAGCAGAGCAGGGGCACCGAGAGGTTTCGTCACGCTNGGGGACGGTGCTGGCGGGGGTGGGGGGACGCGGAAGGTCCCACCGGGGACTCGCTGGCACGTCCTGGCTTTGCTCGTGGCCAAAACGGGGCTGCTGGCGAGGCCACCGCGGTGGCAGGTGGCTGTGGGAGCGGGGACGGGGCTGGCTGGGGCTGGTGGCCCCAGGACCGTGTGTGTGTCCCCTCGGGGGGACCCAGGGGTGTTCCGGGGGGGTGCATCTCTGCGGGCGAGGACCCAATGCTGTCTCCAGGCTTTTCTTCCCCTCCCCACGCAGCCGTTCAGCCTTTCGGCTCCGTCTCCCCTTCTCTGGCCCACTGGGGCTGGGAGAGGCGGAGGGGAGGAGAGGGGGGTCCCGGGGCCCCCCCGGGGCTGGGCTGGAGACGCACTTTCACTTTTACTGCCTTTTAACAAGCTTGTGTTCTTCTGAGCTTCGTGTTTAATAAAGGTTTCTACTGACTGGCCTTCGGTGCAGGGCTGCGCTCAGGCGCCTGGTGGTGGTGGGGACATCAACCTGAGAAACCAAGGGGGTTTGGGTTATTTTGTGGGGTTTTTTCCCATTTTGAACTTGAAGTGCATGAGCCAGTATGTCACTGGGATTGCAGGAAGTGCTTTGGTCCTTGGGGGTTTTTTCCCCCCTCCCCGCAGCCCCACGCGCTCCCATGTGTGGGATGGGAGCCGGGGCTGATCCTGCTGCCCTCTGCTCCTCCGAAGAGGCTGTGCCCCAGGGGACGGGGCGATGGGTCTGGATGGGGATCGCTTCTCTCTTCCGCAGCCCTGTCCCCCCTCGGCTCCCCTCCTGCCCCCCTCCCCAGCCTTCCCCCTGGTTTTGGGGCACGGGGGTGCCTGCAGCTGCAGCTCCTGCGCGGGGAGGAATAATGCCGATATGAAACCAGTCCACCCATCCACCACACCAGCAGGCTCCCAGTGACTTCCCAGCTCCCCCGTTCGCCCCAGCACCTCTTGATCCTGCCTGAAGGCAGCTGCCAGCACCAGTTCGCAGCCCAAAGTTCGAGGTCCCCGTGTCCCTCCTCGCTGGGGACGAGCTGGCTGCAAGCGGCAGCCCTGACCCTGAGTGCCCCAACCCCCTCTGCAGCACACCCGGGGAGCAAGGGACATCGGGGACCCCCTGGCGAGGGATGCTCGGAGACTCCAGGGACCCCCGGCAGCCTGGAGCGGGCCCAGGGGGGCCACAGCCCCCGCCCCAGCGGCAGGCAGGGACGTGCCACTTCCTTCCCGTGTTTGTGCGCTCGCTCCCCTCCTCTTTCTGCCCGGCCTCCTGCCTGTTTCTCCTTTAACAGCCTGATAAATATTTCACCGCGACCGTGTTGCGTAAGCTCACCCTGCTCCCGTGCTGTCAGGGAATGGGAGCCCGGGTTCGGGCCGGGCTGCCGGCGGGTGCTGGGGTGGCACGGCGAGCCCACCGCTGCTGCCTGGCCTCCCACCCCCCTCCTCGTGCCTCCATCCCCACACCCGAGCGCAGTCCCCAGCTCGTTGTGCTGCCACAGGATTGTTCTTCTCGCCGCAGGACACGCGTGGATAGCGGTGTGCCGGTGTAGGGTGGCAAACCCCGCGGCTCGGCCAGCTCCCCACNCTGGGAAGGAGGTGGCAGAGACACGGGGGGGCGCTGGGTTGGGGCTGTCCCCCCCTGCATGGGGGGCTGCCTGCAGCCCAGCTGAGAGTGGGGTATTTATTTATTATTNTCCCTGCAGCCCCCGGGGGCCGGCCAGGGCTTGGGAGCGGGGCCAGCCTGGAGAGGTGGGAGCGTGCCGTGCCATGCCGTGCCAACCCAAAACCCAGCACACCCAGCCTGTCTGTCCCCTGTGCTTGAGTGGGATGAGCTGGTGGCTCGCTGTCACGCTGTCGCTCCATCAAATGAAGCTTTTTCAGGCAATTAAACTGAAAGTGCTCTCCTGCTGCTCCGGTCCACGGGGCTCCTGCCCCACAGGGTGGGTGGGCATGGCCCCCGGTCCCCTGCCTGCTGCATCCTTCTTTACAAGGTCGATGTTTGTCACCTGAGGTGACAGAGGTGCTGAAGCCTTTATGACTGACTGTGGGGCGCCCAGCCCAGCCATATGCCAATGCATCCTCATCCCCGCGCTTAGCGAAATCCGGCCCTCCTCCTCCTCTCCCCCTTTTAGTTTCATTTTCATGGAGGGTGATGGTGATCTGCGGTGCTGCCCGAAGGGCTGAGACCCCGGCGAGGGGAAAGTGGCCATTGGCTTTCACAGGAGCCAGCGGGTGCAGGGAGAGGGGAAAGGACTCACACCAACGTCCTGAGCTCTGCAGGGCTGTTCCCGCAAGCGAGCTAACCCCCGGTAGCAGCACAGCTTTTCCCTTTTCCCCTGAGCAAAGGCATTCACCATCACATTCCCCTAATAGGGAACCTCATGGGATGATGAGCCCTCGGGACGCCTGGTCCCCATCACAGCAGGCCCCCCGGCAGGGACAGGACCGCATCCCCCTCTGCGGCAGTGCAGCCCATCTCGGGGGAAACGCGTTGGCGGCTCCACGCAAGCCAGAGCACCGTAAAAATAACCGCTCTGCCTCCCAGGGATGATTCATGATGCAGCTGAAGGGCTTCCCTCCTGCTATTTCGAATCGCTGGGGAAAGAGCTGATGATAGCTCCTGTAGGGGCTCTCGTTTCCAAAGAGCACATGGCGGCTTTGGGAAGCGGCCCCGGGCGCTGCCTGGTTTTATGAGCTATATCTGCACCACGGATGCTTTTCTTCGTCGGGTGAAGCAGTCACAATGCGGGAGACGGGCACCCTGCAGGCATCCTGCGTGCCCCATGGGTCCTCGGCTCCTGTTCGCTCCCATCTCCCATTCCCTGGCAGTAACCCTGCAGGACCGTGCCCGTTCAGCTCCGGGGGTGCCCAGTGCTGCGGTGGCGGCTCCATTGGCACCGGCAAACACTGCAGCAGGCAGGCGGGCATCCGCAGGCTGAGCTGTGCCGGATGCGGACGTGGTGCTGAGCCCAGGCAGTCATGGGGTCTCCTGTCCCCGTGCTGCAAGGTTTGGACTCGGAGGAGTCAGGAGACCCCAACAGTGCGACGAGCTCTGGGCCAGGCTGGCAGTGGCTGGGGGCAGCATTAGATGCTGACACAGCATAAAGTTTGCCAGAATTTGTACCTTTAATCTAATCCCCCTTGGAGTGTCCGGGCAGGTTTTGGGGTCTCTATAGGCCCCTGTGGTACGTCTGGCTCGGGGTGCCGTGCCCCTGCCAGCGCTGCCTGCTGCCTGCCTTGCTTCTGCATCCCGCCCCACGCTTCAATATTTCCACTTCCGACAACCACTCGCGTTTCTTTCGCATGGAAGTAACTCGGGGAGGTGAAGCGCAGCATCGTTTATTCAGGAGACGCCGGTAAGTGCCTGCTTCATTTAATTCCTGCCCGATTGTGGTCCTGTGCCCCCCCGACCTGGGGAGCAGAGCAGAGCCCTGGCGTCCCCCCCACAGCCGGGGCCGAGGCCATGTCCCCCCTCCCTGCTGGTGGCTTTCGGGGCGCGCTTTGGAAGCGCCCGTGAAAGAGCTGGGGGCACCCGCTGCCTCCTGCCACCAGCAGAAGTTTTGCCCTGGACTTCGCCCTCACTTTCCAGCTGCTCCTTCCCACTTGTGCTGACCCCGAGGCGTCCCGACAGGGACCGAGAACGGATTTTAGCAACAGGGGAGTGCGGAAAGGCCCCTCCAGGGCTTTACTTTGACCCACGGCAGAGCCCCGCCATCACCCAAGTCCCTTCCCATGCTCCCTGGCAAGGTGATCCTCTGTCCCCGCTGCCGTAGGGCCTCCCCTGCCTGTTTCTCTAGTACTGCCTCCATGTTAGTTTGATTTGATGATGGCCATGCTCAACAGCTCCAGCTCTTGGACCTCTTTCTGCCTCCCCGGGGGCAGGGGACAGCCCTGCGCCATGTGGGCTGGGTGCACATGCTCCCTGAGCCCTTGGATAACCCCACCAGGTCCCAGGTGCACTTTTTCCACCTCTTTTCCCTTGCACGCACCCGGAGCCGCCAGGAGACAGTAAAAATAACTGTGATGCATCCTTGCAACTGCTCTGGGCTCAGCTTGCAGCCGGTTGTCCCCGGGGGAGGAGGGGAGCGAGCAAACTACACGTGCCACGGCTCGGTCACGTTGGGCTAGGGAAGTGTCTGGGTTTCGAGAGCTGGGTTAAGAGAAGCCGAGCTCAGCAAAACGCGTTGGCCTCGAGAGGTCCATGTGAAGGGAGAGGTGGTGCAGATGGAGGCAAGCCCAGCTGGGATTTTGCATCTAAGCAAAGCGGTTGCACACCCTTTTTTCTAAGTAAAATCCCAGGATACTCTGAGAGGGATGGGAAGAAGCCCACCACCCCAAGAAGTCACTGCACCGCCTGTACCCCGGGAGCGGTGTGAAGCTCTGCCCAGGCACAGCTTTATCTAGTTTATTTATCTAATTATCTGTTTCTTGTTTGTAAAAACCTTTGAGGACAGGCTGGGGTACGGACATGGATGTCCGTCCTATTCCTCTCTGCATGCACACGCCTCTGGGAGCCTGTGCCGGGCAGGGATGGAGGCAGCCCCTGCCTCCTCCTCCTCCTCCTCCTCCTCCTCCTCCTCCTCCTCCCCAGCCAGCCTGTCCCCCACTCCTGCAGCCCCCATTTGGGGCGGGAAGGGGGTTTTACATCTGCTGGAGGTAGTGGGGACCCAGCGCCGTCGGTACGATCCCCTCACGCCCGGCACGCCGCAGCGGAGGGAAGCAGCACTGAGCAAAGGCTGCCCGGCACCGTGGCACGGAGGAGCCGGCGCCACCGGGAAGTCATTTGGAACCACTCTGGGTGGCAGGGGGCCACCCCAGGGCCAGTCACAACCACTGTGGGACCAGCCATGGCCAAACCAGGGCCACCCCAGGGCCAGTTAGGGCAACCAGGGTTACCCTGGGGCCAACTGCAATGACACTGAGACCACCCATGGCCAAACTGGGACCAGCTGGGGCAACTAGGGCTACCCTGGCGCCAACAGTGACCATACTGACGCCACCCATGGCCAAACTGGGACCAAATGGGGCAACTAGGGCTACCATGGGGCCAACAGTGACCATAGTGAGACCACCCATGACCAAACTGGGACCAACTGGAGCAACCAGGGCTTCCCTGGGGCCAACAGCGACCATACTGAGACCACCCATGGCCAAACTGGGACCAACTGGAGCAACCAGGGCTTCCTGGGGCCAACAGCAACCATAGTGAGACCACCCATGGCCAAACTGGGACCACATTGAGGCAACCAGGGCTACCCTGGGGCCAACAGCGACCATACTGAAACCACACATGGCCAAACTGGGACCAACTGGGGCAACCAGGGATGGTCATACCACAGTGTGACACACCAGGACCACCATGGGCTGCATTGGAGCCAACTGGGAGCACAGTGGGATGTACTGGATCCAACTGGGACCAGCCTGGGGCAACCCCACAGCCAACCGGGCCCCAGGAACAAGCGGCGGCGGCGACCAGGCCGAACGGCACCGGCGGGTCGGCGGCGTCCGCCGCGCCGCCGCCACCACCCCCGCGTCCCTCACAGCGCCGCCCCGCCCCTCTCTCCTCCACCAACCACAGGCACAGCCCTGAGGTGCCAATCACCTGCCGCCGCCAACCGAATCGCCGCAGGGGCGGGCCCTCAGCGGAGGTAAAGTTGCCTGGCGGCTGCGGAGCCGCTCGTGTGAGTCTAGCTCCGCGGCGCGCCGCCTACGGCACCGTACCGCGCCCTGCGGCAGCGTACCGCGGGGCATCGCACCCTACGGCGCCGCAGCGCTCCCTACGGCATCGCACCCTACGGCGCCGCAGCCCACCCTACGGCATCGCACCCTACGGCGCCGCAGCCCACCCTACGGCATCGCACCCTACGGCGCCGCAGCCCACCCTACGGCATCGCACCCTACGGCGCCGCAGCGCTCCCTACGGCAGCGTACCGCGGGGCACCGCTCCCTGCGGCACCGCAGCGCCCGCGCCCGGCGGGGCCATGATGGCGTGCGCGGAGCTGCTGGCCGTGTGCCTGCTGTCAGCCGACCGCGGCCCCGCGCCCCGTCGCCAGCCGCTCCCCATCTTCCACGACGTGAGTACCGCGGGGCGGGCCCCCAGCGAGCCCCTGTCCCACTCCCGGGGCTAGCACGGGCCAGGCGGGCCGCGGTGCCTCCTCACAGGGAGCCGTGGTGGGGCTGCACATGTAGGCGTCGGGGTGAGGCCCTTTCCCGCCAGCCCCGGCTGAGGAACCAAAGCCAGGGGACAAGCGAGTGGGCCCTGCTGCTGCTCTAGGCCTGAAGCTGTGAATCAAGGCGTGGGTTGTGATGTCTTAAATAATACTCAGTGTTTTCTGAATTACGGGCCTCTGAGCGGCTAGAAATAGCCCACTGCTGATCAAGAGCTGGCTGTCGCGACTCCTGGAGCGGGAGCTGTGTGTGTCTGGCAGGAAAGCTGCAGAAGGTACCGTGTAGCTGTTAAAAGCTGTGGGTTCCCACAGGCAGAGCGTGTCCGTTGCCCGCTGCAGCCCCCATCCCTGCCCGCTCCTAATGCGCCAGGAGTTGTGGAGGAAGATGCTCTTCGTGCAGGTTGGAGATCGGCCGGGCATCCTGGCGTCTGTGGGTGGCCTGGGGGAGTTGAAGATGCAGGTAGTGGCCGTCTTCGTTTTCACAAGATAGGTCCCGGCACAGTGCCTCCCATCACACCGCGTCCCCTCCAGCCCCGTGGCGAGGCTGCTCCTGTTGAGAGAGAGCTGTGTGCTGTGGGGGAGGCAGCGCCTCTCCCCCTGTGGCACCCGGCAGGGCAGGCAGCTGCACGCCTGGCCACCTCCCAGGGCAAGTGGCGCAGCCTGGGTCAGAGCCCATCTCCGCTGTTGGAGCACATCAGAGGTGCTCAGCGCCCCTGCTCCTGGCTGTCTTTCAGCAGCAGCAGGGTGCCTGGGTCAGGTGGGCAGTGCCCGAATCTCCCTGGTGGGCCACAAGCCCTTGCACTCCCCTGTGCCCAGCACTGCTGGGGTCTAAGGTGTGGAGCCAAGGAGACGTGTGAGCGGAGGTGCTGTCCCTGCCCCGCCGCAGGGGCTGGGGAGGAGAAAGCAAGTGAGGGTTAAAGGCGAGGGTTGGTGTGTGCCCCAGCACCTGGACAGCCCAGGACGGTGCCAGCTGTCATCTCTGTCCTGCCCTGGTCTGGGTGGTGCTACCTCCTGTGTCCCAGTTCATCCCAGAGGAGGGGAGCAGGAGATCTCAGGCAGCGCTTTGGGAAGATGAATGGCCATGCCTGGGCCGGTGTTTCGTCTGGGAGACCTGGCATCACCAGGGAGCAGCTGGAAAGCACAGCTCCCTCGGCTGCTTTGGCGCTCGCAGCTTCCAGCCGAGGGTAAGGGTCTCTCTCCTGCCATGGGGGGATTTCAGACTGCAGGGCTCTCCAGCCAGCATCATTAACCGCACTAATTACTTGGCTGATGGAAGATGGGCTGGAGGGGGGTTGGTGGTGACAGCTGTGTTCCAGCTCAGCTCCTCCAGGCACTCACAGAGTCCCACATCTATCCCTCAGGGCATCATTAAGGCAATTAAAATGGGAAGTGTTAACAGTGCTAGCCACTGCTTTCCGGGTTCTGGCAGCTTCCCTTCCTCTTCCCTGTGGCTCCCTTTGCCCCCGCATCAACTCTGGAGCTTGGCAGGGTGAGTTTAATATCTCCGCTTTTGGGTCTGGGCAGTTGGCTGGTCTCCAGCTGCTCCCTCCAGGCTTGTCAGGGCGAGCTGCCCCGTGCCGCAGCGGGAAGGCAGGGCTGCCCACAACAGATCTCAGGTGGCAGCTGGTGCTTCCCTTGGGACTGGAGCTGCCACCTCGCTGCCCGCAGATCGCCTGCCTTCAGGAGAGGTGAGGAGGAGGAGGGCTTTGCCTGCGATGCTTCGCTGCAGGCATGGTACGAACTGCAGTGCTGGCATCGCAGTTGTTTGCGCAGACATCTCAAACCTCTGGGAGATTTGTCCCCCAGGCTGGTGCTCAGGGCTTGCTTACTCCCCTCCCGGTGTACGAGAGGTTCAGAAAAGCCGCATGGACAGCCCGCCGTTTATCGCCGGTGTGTGGCCACAGCCGTGTTAGCCTGCGGTAGGTTGATGAGCACAGTGTCCCCAGGGCAGCTGTCCCCTCCCCAACAGCCGCCGTGTCCTGGCTGTGTGTCCAGCAGCTGCGGTTTCTTCCAGCCCTGCAGGCAGGGAGAAGCCCTATAATGTCCCTCCTTCCCGGGGTGTGGGGGGTTCATCCTCACATAAACGCCGGTTCAGTGCTTCCTCCATCGGTCTCAGCGTGTCTGCTGCCGCAGGCACCGAGCGAGGCTACGGACACAAGCCTGAGAGCCAGGGGCTAAGGGAAATGCCTTTCTCAGGCTTAAGGCAGTGTCCTTGTGTTTCTGAGACTGCCAGCCCCCCTGAGTGCAAGTGAGGGATTAACTGCAGGGCTTCACCAGCAGCCGACGCAGACCTGATCCCATTGCCCGCCTGGCTTTGCATCACTTTTCCCTGGCTTTGTCCCCGGGCTGCCGTCCGCACTGGGCTCTTGCACTGGGAGCAGCGCTTACCTGCCACTGCCTTGCGTGTGCCTGCGCCCCCGGGGGGCCGGGGGTTGCCCCGTGGAGCATGGAAGCGAATCTGCACAATTTTTGCTTGGCTGGAGTTGGATCCTGCCTCGTGCACAGGAGCCATCGGTGTTTTCCGGTGCGTGCAGCGCTCGCCGAGGCACCCCTCTGCAGCTGGGCTCGCTGGAGGCAGCGAGAAGCCCCACCATCCCTGGGGGACGTGGAGCAGATGTGGCCTCACCCCGCAGGGCTCTCGCAGCTCCGCTGCTCGTGCCTCATTTATGTATTTTGAACTTCAGGCAACTGTTGTGTTGTGCACTGGCAGGGCTTTTCTAACGCACCGCTGGAGCAGAGGGTCCTGTGTGCGAGGGAGAAGCGTCAGCTCTGTTTGCTGAGGTTTATGCTGAAGCCAGGATGGGCTCACCCCGGATCAGAGACCTTCTCAGCCCCATGGGATCCCCCTGAAATTGTGCTCTCCCTCTTAGCCTGCAGACAGACCCTGCTGAGCAAGGCCAGCCTGGGAGTGGGAAATGTTTGACCTCACTTGAATCTGTGTTTAAGTGCCTGGGTGACACTTGATTGCCTTTGGGATGAGCTAGCTGGGCTCAGTGACATTTGGAGTCATAGAGATGTCATTGCATGAGCCACACGTCCCTCTGATGACAGAGCGCTCTGCAGGATTAAGCTCTTGCCTGATGGAAGGTGGCGTGCCTGAGGCAGGGAGGCGGCAGGGTGGCACAGGCATGTGGGACCCACTGGTGCTGCCCCTGCCTGCAGGCAGAGCTGCCCCTGCAGCCGGGGAGCCCCGGCGTGTGCAGCCCTGCAACCCCTGATGCGCGAGTGAACCCTTTAGCCTGGAGAAAGTTTTGCTCTGAAACGCAGAGAAATCCCCAGCGTGTGGGAGCTGCGGGTTCCTGTCTCAGCTGGTAGTGGTGAAGCTCCAAAGCGCATCCAGTGAGTCCTACTGGGCGTTCAGAGAGCGTCCGCCTGCTTTCCTGCAAGGGAAGCAGCCTGGCCGGCTGGAAGCCTGTGTCCCGGAGGGAGGGTTACCTAACGGTGGTTGGCTCAGGGCAGGCTCCGTTCCCTGCAGCGGCTCGGGTCGGGAGGAGCTTGCCTTGCTCAGAAGAGCATCCGAGGAGGAGGTGTCCCTGCTCCTGGTTTCGGTCGTGGGGAAGGACCAGCTGGGACCAGCATCAGAAAAGCCTCTGCCCAGTAACAAGCCAGTGGCTTCCTCAGGAGTGAGCAGCGGAGGTTTCTTTACCTCAAAGTGATTTTTCAGGGACATCTCAGTGGCCAGATACGGGCCTGTGCCCTCAAAACGTGCAGCAAAGCTGTCAGTGAGCGCTGCAGAAGGGAGCTGGGGGCGGAGGGGGCAGCTGGCAGCGACGTGTCTTCCTGCGGCAGAGAGCAGAGCTGCTCCGGGGGCGGTTTTATCAGCGGTCTCCACTTTGCACGTGCATGAAAAAGAATAAACAAAGTCCGCTTTCCCCTTTTCCTGCCCTTTTTCATTCCTGATCTTTCTTCAGACCGTCAGATTTCTTCATCAACCAGGATGATTAAAAACAAGAAAGTTGCCACATGCACAACTTTCTGTTCTTGGCTCTGTTAGGATGTGCTGGCCAAAACCTCATATTCTTCTGTCTGGCAAGATGTTCCCAGGCTTCAGAAATGATGGTGATCCTCACCGGAGTCAGCCCCAGACTTTCTGATAATTATTGGTGAAAGAGGAGCCAGGCAGGGATAAGAAGCCCAAGGTTTCTCCTGGGCTGCGGGCAGAAGCCTCGTGGTTAGGAACCTGCGTTGAGACCCTGAATTGGAGCAGCTTTCCAGCTGTTCTCTGTGGCAGAATTAGCTACAGATTAATTAATTCATTAATTATTAATTACAGTGTGTGTGCATGTCGAGGTGTCGCAGGAAGGATTGTTGTGAAGGGTGATTACAAAGTGCAGGACAAGAGCTACTCCTCAGTGCAGACAGTTGAAGTGTCAGTGGTGATGCACAAAGTGCTCCCGTTACGGAGTGGTTTTATGCTTAATGTTCTTTCGTTTAAAGGGTCTGAAAAATTAAACGCTTTCCATCACAAGGGTGTAGCGAAGCCCTTTCTACTTTGTCTTCCTCTGTGTTCTCTAAGGATGCCTGGTGTGAGTGCTGGGTTTGCTCGTGCAGCAGCGGCTGTGCCGAGGGCTTTGTGCATTGGAGGCGAGAAGTGGTTTTAATCTTTTGCAAAGGGGAATTTCCCTGGAGCAGCCTGTGCACCTTGGCAGCGGGGGCTTCTCCGCGGTTACCCGGGCTCCGGGAGGTGGTTTTCTCATGGTGGCCGTGCCGGGTGCCGCCTGGCTTGCTGTTCAGGCATGCTGCTCTCCTTGCTGCCTTGCTAAACCCTGTCGTATTTTCTCTTGCAGATTTTCCGACGAGCTGACAAGAACGGTGAGTGCTTTGTTCCTGCCGCTGCCTCCCCCTCCCTGCCCGGGTCTGAGAGAAGCAGTGCAGCCCGTCCCTGCTGGGAGGTTTGGCTGAAAGAGTGGAGGAGGATAAGGGCACGCAACTCTCTGGCTGCAAGAAAAATGCTTTTCTGTTTTGCCTGGAGGAGAAGGCACTGGAGCAAAGGGTCTGGCCAGGGGCTGGGGAAGTGGGCTCCCCCAATTCACCACCCATGCGCCACGCAGGACACCCTTCCAAGCCCTTCTCCTGTCTGCATGCACACAATCTCTCCTCGGCACTGCTAGCAGTGAGAAGGGAAGGCAAAGCAAGCTCTGCAGCAGGCAGCCCAGGGGCTGTCAGGCTTCTGCTCTGTCCCTTGCAGGATTGATTCAGTCTTTGCAGTCAGTCCAGGGTTTTATAGGTGCCCCTGGTGTTCCTGGATGCCCCCTGGAGCCCCTGGCATTTGAGACTTAGGCTCTGCTACCCCATTTTTAATCTGGCACCAAAATCACAGTTATTTCTCTGAGCCTTCCTACCCCCTCTTGGGCTCTTCCCCTTCGCACTAGCTTGCAGGCTCCAGGAGCCGCTTTTGTTGCAGATCAAAATGCAGCCCAGGAGCTGAAGTCCTCCACAGAGAGGAAGGAAAGAGCTCTTGAGTCAATGGAGAGATTTTCTTTCCATAAAATCCTGATGCTGTCCTTACTGTGCTGTTTGTAGTGGACTCTCTACTTGGACAGTCATCTAAATACAGAGTGTCTGCATGCGTTTCTGAAAATGTTGCAGTGGGGTCTTTTGGAAGGGGCTGAAATTCCCGCAGCAGTGGCCCTGCTTGCCAGCGCTCCTGGGTTTTTGATGGGGACTGGTGGGACATGCTTTCGCTGAGGTATCTGCTCTAATTATTATGCACAACACGCCCAACCGTCCCACGCTCCTGGTAGAGAGGCTGCTGGGCGGAGGATTGCTGGGGCCTGTATGCTTCTTTCTGCAGAGCTATAATTATTCTTCCCTTTTATTTAAATGCAGATGATGGGAAGCTGTCATTTGAGGAGTTCAAGAACTATTTTGCTGATGGGATCCTGAGCTCGGAGGAGCTGTGGGAGTTGTTCAGTGGAATTGACAGGTGTCATTCAGAGTAAGTACTGTGGTGGCACAGAGGAGAGGAGATGAAGGAGAATATAAAACTGCTTGATGGAGGACATTTGGAGGCGGGTGTGATAAATAGTCAGGGTGAGATAAACCTACCTCTTGTAACACGCAGATGTTAAAACCCATTGAACACCAGCTACGAGCATTGGTGATGAGAGAAGCCAGACATTTTGAGAACAGTCGTTATCAGATTTACTGTAGTTCTGTAAAAGCAAGCATCCATTTAAAATTACATTATGTTAGTTTGAAAAACGTATTCCAGAAATATACAGCTCTACAGAGCAGGCTGTGTGTCTGCAGGAGGAGCACGTGTGAACAATGGTCCCTGCTGACACAGGGAACTGCTTTTCACTTACGTAAGAGCGGCTTTCCACCAGAAGTGGGCTTTATGAGTGTAACTGTGAATTTAGGCCAGCTACTTTTAAAAAAAGAAAGCCCCTCGTCTCCTCTTGACTGGTGCTATCTAGAGGAGTCTGTTGGGCTCGATTGGGTTTCTCATCGCAGTCTTTCGGATATCAGCATGGCCTTGCTGGCGTCCCTCTGCCCTGCTGGCTGCTGTGAACGAGCATGTTTTGGCACTGGGAGAAACTGGCCGTTGGTAAATGCATGTCTGGGGGCTGCCTGTTCAAACGGATGGGTGCTGCTGGGGGAGAAAGTGGCTGCAGCTTCCTCCCAGTCTTGGGCAGCAGGCTCGGCTCTGGCTCCTGCCGCTTCCCTGGCACCCCAGGAAGCATCTCCTGCACCCCTGTAATGCCCCTGGCCAGGGCAGTGTCTGAGCAGGTCCCCGCCAGGGAGAGGTAACTCGGAGCAGCCTTAGCTGCACTCGCTGGTCCCAGGGCTTTGCAGGGAGCCAGGGCAGTGGCACAGAGGGCCTGTGCCACGCTGAGATGCCAACAGCCGCCGAATGCCACCGAGCCACTGACAGCGGATACCCGGCTGTCCCTGGCTGCAAGTCCCCACATCATCCCCGCAGGACTGGGGGAGTGGGGATGATTGACTCTCGCAGAGTGTCGGGGTGGTGGGTTTAGCTGATGCTCCCACTTCAGTGATGGGGCAGAGAAGTGGGCTGGTGGGTGTGTGGGTGTGTGCAGCCCCTGGTGCCACTTTCTTTTAAGCCTGGCTGCCTGTTGCTGCCTGTCCTGCCAGTTGGATGTGGGCAGCAGGAGGTGTCGCCTGAAAATACCTCTGTCTTTTTGGGCTATGATCCCAGGGAGTTAGCAGTGAGCCGTTCCCTTTGCTCTGCAAATGCTTCTTTCCTCTTGCTCCATTTTGGGGTGACCTTGTTGCAGCAAAGCAGAGAGATTTAACCATGCCCTTAACAGAACGGTGAAGATCTCAGGGTTTACCATCGCTTTCAGGTTGGGCTTCTTCCGTCTGTCCAGAGCAGATAAACAGGACTGACTGAGGGGGCCCCGTGCGAGTGGGCTGTCTCTGAGAGCCATGCACGGCCCTGGCTGCAGCAGTGCTCTCTATAACTCATTATCCGTAATGACGGTGTGGTAGCTATGACAACGTGGCAGTTGCAGCGTTGAGCTGGTGACATCCATTAGCAGGGCATGACCATTGGGTCTTTGATCTTTCTGCCATGAAGAGCAGAAGGGACCCTGCGTTCAAGCAAACGCAGGAGATGCTGTCCCTCCAGCCCTACGAGGATGCCCTCGTTTCTGCAGGAGCAGAAGGGAAAGTCCAGCCCTGAGGCTGCTGCAGGTGTAGTTTTGTTCCTGTCCCTGGCTGGGACGTGGTCCATGCGCACACGCGCAGGGTCAGTGCATGGGACAGCTTCAGTGTGAGCAGGCGGGAGCGGGACGTGGGAGGTGGCAGCAGGGAACTGTATGTGATTTCTTCAGCTTCATCTCCAGCTCGTGGAGGAGGAGGAGGAGGAGGTGGGACCTCCCAGAGAGGGAGTCTGGCGCCCAGCTTGTTGTCTGGTAAGAGGCATCCTGCCCAACGTGAGCCTGCGCTGTGACTGCCCGATCCTGACCCAGAGCCGCGTGCCTGCTGGGATGAGGGACTTGGAGAGACAGGCCTGTCCCCCGGGAGGCATGACCCTGTCTGTCCCCAGGCGCTGCACAGGGACTGCTTGCCCACTGCACAGTGTCAGGTAACAGAAATAAAGCGGTGTTCAGTGCGCTGGGCCTCATAGAGGTCTCTGTGCCTCTGTGTGTAGAGCTGGACTTTCTGGCATTTGTTTTTGGGGTGTGCAGGGGGACTTGCTCCTTCGTACAACCTCTGGTGTCTGGTAAGGGCTGTGCTGGTGCTCTGCTGTCCCCTCCGCAGGGGGCTGGACAGCCCCTCTCTTCCAGGCGGCCTGCTTGCCCTGCATTTCCAGGTACTTAATATTTTTGAGAGCTGGCTGAAACTTGCTGCCAGATTCAAGAGTCATTACCTAAGGTAATACTCTAAGTGTTACAAAGCTGGAAAGCAACTACAAGCTCTACAAACATATCTGGTGTGCTTCTTTCATGTAGCTTTTCTGATGATGGGAAAGTTTCACCCTTAATCCAGTGGGTGGATTTGGCCACAAAGGTGCTGTGTTCCTCAGGTCTAGGCTGAAACTTGTGTTTCTTTGACGGTGCCAGCCTGACCCGAGGAGAGACAGTAACAGAGACCGTTCTACCCAGGCGCTCTCCGTGTCTGGGTAACAGGGCACTGCCCAGACACGTCCTGACCCTCACCCATCACTGCGAACCTGCAGCTGCTCCCCTGGGTCCAAAGCTGACATTGGGGAAGATGAATGTTTCGGAGGTCTCATACATCCAGAGAGCCCACAGCACCACACTCTCCTTTTCTCCCCGTCCTTCCCATCCGATCTGCGCTCCACTTCCCACCCCACGCTCGGGTGGGATGCTGTGGCCTGTGCGTCAGGCACCTCTGTTGCCTTTGTTTCAGATTTTACATTTCCCCGTGAGGCTTTTTCTGTGCTGCATTTCTGAAAATTGTTCCATTTTGGCTTTCAAATATCTCCTTGCTCTAATTCTTTGACATGTAAAAAATTATGTTGAAACTGAATTCAACTCTTTATTGCAATTTGGTACAACAGCTAGGTCCACTGTTGCTTTTAGCTTGTCAGAAAGCTCCACGCCAGCTCTGGCACTGGCACAGAACAGAAAGATTCATCTTCTGGAAAAGTGCATTTTCATCCACTGAAACGTCTGGGTGAGAAGAGACAAATGTTTTTTGAAAGGATGAAAAAGCTCCATTGCTGCAGAAGCGTCTCTGAGCAGCCGCGCGCCCGTCTGCAGCCCAGCAAGGCGGGATGGCAGCAGATCCCAGGGTCTCACGGGGACGACTTAGCGGAGTCGGTTACAAAGGGCTTTGGACTGAACGTTGTAGTGTTGCATAGGTTGCATGCCTACCACTCTTTGCGGGGGACTGTGAAACTTGCCCAGGGAAGTGTCGTGTGGACTTTGCTTGTCTTTCTGTCCTGCATCTCTTGGGAAAATTTAGAAAAATAGGGTCTGGCAAATCCTTCTTTGCATGAGAGCGGTCAGATGGTGGTGGCAGGAATTTGGTACAGACTGCCCAGAGCCTATGTCTCTGACCTTGAACCACAAGTAAAATAGGTGGGAGTGCTGATCTGGTGGTTTTTAAAAACTCTCAGTGGAAGTAATCTCAAGCCTCTGGTTCTGCGGAAGAAGAGACTTGGGTGAACTTTCCTCCCCTCTCTTTAGTCAGAGACCCAGAGCCACAGCGTCTGCCAGTCTTTGAATGATGGAGAGTGACTGAAACACTCTGGATCACACCAAAAAGGTTTGGAAACCGGATCTGTGATGGCAGCAGAGGTTCCCAACATGATAAGTGATAAAAATAAAAAAAAGGCCCATCTGCTTTGCTGAGACTGATTGCTGTTTTCTTGCATAAATTCCAGGCACATTCTGACAAAATACCAATAGCGTAATGATGACAAGATCCTTCATCATCAGTTCAAGCTTAATTACAGTTAATTAGTGATTTGAGCACAGTCAAAATACAGCTATTTGGAAATGTGGAGAGTCTCAGGATGAGTACTTTGGAGGCAGAGGATGGCCCTTCTCTTGGAGTGGGATTGGGGATGGCAGAGAGAGGAGCAGAGCAAAGCCTGCTGCCCCATTGCAGCCCTGCAAAATGGGTCAGGATTTGACGTGAAGGTTCTTTACATGAGCTCCTCCTGGTTTCTGGTATGAAGTAGCTTCTGGTAGCATGAAAATGGCACCATCGGTCCTGCAATTTGCTTGCTGTGCTCCGTTCTGGTCCTAAGTGTGCCTTGGGGGCTGCCGCAGGATGCAGGACATGGGAAGAGGTGGCCGTGTGGGGTTGCTGACGGACCAGGCTGCGTTGGGAAGGGAGCAGATCTTCCACTGGACAACTCCCAGAGGGCTGATTTTTGCCACAGATCTTGGTGATTGGTTCAGTGTTTAACTGTTCAGTGTTTTAATGAATGATTAGTTAACGTTTGTTTTTAAGCATCAAACAGAGAAGATAGTTATTAATAATCTCTGGCCTCTCCTTAGAAGCCAGAGGGTTGGTGTTGATAGTAGCTCTTTGTCACACAGATGTCTGCTTGCTAGAGCCGAGGTGGGGAACTGGGTAGTGGGTTGAGCTGGTGACCCTTTCTTCTTCCTGGTGAAACCAGTCCCAGCCCCAGGTTCTCACTGGGGACAGATACAAATGCCTGGATAATGTGTGCATTAGGTGTTTCACTGTGTATTTTGTTACCTCATGTCCGTATCCATTTGTGGATTTCACCCATCTCTTGGATGGGAACCAGTGGCTGCGGTTATTGCTCTGGGGCATGGGTTTAACAAGCGGTGCTGTGGGTGCCGTGGTGCCAAGTTTTTTGTGGCAGTGCAGCAGCAGCGGCTCTGCAGGCTCCAGGCAGCTTTCAGAAATACGTGGAAAAATTAAGAAGGAGCAAGACATTTTTCCAATTTAAATTTGTGCTTCAAACCCCAGTCACTATCTAGCAGAGCTATGGTTGGATGCATGGAGCTGCTCAGATGGGATCCGCAAAGTTTGATGGAGTGGAGTCGGCAGAAGAAGGGGCTGTGGTTTTGCTGATTATCTGTATTGCGTCTCAAGGGAAACACTTTTTATCCACTTTAAAAACTGTCTGCAGTGCCAGGACAGTGTGCCAGAGCCCTGCCTTAATCAGCTCCTGCAGTAGGTGTTTAAAATAGATGAGCCAAATCACATCCTAAAACTGCCCATCTCCGTTGTCTTAAGAAGGCGCCTGATGCAATTAGCTAACAGAAGGGTCTGCAGTCCCACTGCTGCGGGTCTGCAATGGTGTCTCACACCAAAATATTTCGATGACTTGAAGCACTCACTGCCTATTATTAAAGTACACTAAGTGGAAGGCCAGCAGAAAGAGAGATGCAGAAACCAGCCTTTAGTGTTTGGGGGAAAAGCTGTAGGAAGATTTTGCTTAAATTATTACACCTGTACTGGGCATGGCATTTTTGGACACTTCCCACACTCTCCTCTAATTTTACCTCGGTGCATTTTTGCCCCTTTGCCTTGTGGGCAGTGTCAGCGGGGGGGCAGGGTGACGCGGCTGTGGTTTGACTTCCCTGGGCAGCGGCACTGCAGCCATCCTTGCGCTTGGAGCCCAGCAAACTCCAGGTATCACTGGTTCTTCCACATGTGACAGCACTTAAACACTTAAACTCTCTTTTGTGCTCTCTTCCACTTTCCCAATCGGGATTAAAAATGGTTGTAATCATTTAGGGGATTTTGAGGCAGCAGAATTTCTTGAGCAGAGGCTGATTTGAATAAACAATATCCTGGAGCATTTGCCTGCAGGCTCTGCAGGTGACGCTGGGCATAGCAAGCAGCTCTGCCCCTGTGGCTTTGGCCACCTGAGTAGATCTGACAGCTTATGCGAAGCCACGGTTCTGCTTGACATCCCATCCTGAAGACGTGGCTGTTTCTGGACGTTTCCTCCACCCCAGCAGCGCCTTTATCAGCAACAGGAGGGACCTGTCCAAGCCCTGCAGGGATGCCAGCATTGATTCTCCAGTGCAGTGCTCTCTGTTACCAAAAAGGGGTGGGGGGCTGGCCCCCGCCTCCAGGTTTTTGGACCCAGATTCCTGCTTTAATGGCCTTCACAGCAAGAACAACTCCTCTTGTGGGCCGTGAAGCCATCCAGCTTCCTGCCCTGGGAGCCTGAAGGCAGCCCCACATCCCAGGCTCTGAAGACAGGGAAGAGGAGGAGCAGCCAGGGGCACCCGTGGAGCGGATGGGAGAGGAGGGTGCCTCGTGCCACGGGGCAGCCATGAGGGAGGACCTGGGCTGAGGTCAAGGGAGACACGAGGAAGGAGCCCTGGCTGAATGCTTCGCACCTGTGGAGGAAGAGGTTGTGTTGAAGAAGCAGCTTCTGGGGCTCGTCAGCTCTAGGACTCAGAAATAGGGCTGCTAGCCCAGGGGTGTGCGGTGCTGCCCGTCTCCCCTGACCTCCCTCCCAGCGCCATTCTGCTCTCACAGACACTTTCCCAGCACGCTCCAGCTCCGGGAGATGTTGGTGGGAGCAGCTTTGCTTGCTCTTTCAGCCCCTGAAGCAGAGGTGATGCTCTGCAGCCCTGTCTGGGTGCTGCAGGTGCTGGGCATGGCTTCTGAGCTGCTGGCTCTAAACTTGTGCAGCTTTTAATTTTTCTAATATAGCTTTTGAAAATACATGGGAGGAGCAGTAAATCCACTGGGGGCTCAAGACAAGCCCTCAAGACCCTGCTCACCACAACTGTTTCTCCTTAACCAGCCTCACACCATCTAACAAGAGCTTATTTTTCTGTTTCTTGTAGCAACGTGGACACGGAGAAATTGTGCGGTAAGTAAGCTCATATTCCTGCCTCAGAGGGCTTCCTTTCTTGAGGGTCTGCGGTGGGGCTTTGTACGTGTCTGACTTGGACAGGGCTGCGCGGTCAAGTGGCATTGACAGTCCCTGAGCCTGAATCCCAGCACAGAGGTCATCTGTGGTTTTCCTAAGGGGATGGGAGATTTTGTCCCTGGGGATTTGAAAGGATTCATTTCAGTCCAGGTGGGAGCGTGACTCTGGAGAGGGATGCGAATGCCCCCCTGCAGCGCTGGGCTGTACGTGGGAAGCAGTAGGTGCAGGGGAGGCAGGGATGGAGGTGGTTGGGAAGCTCACCGTGGTCTTCTCTCCTGCTTCAGATTATTTCTCGGCATATCTCGGAGAATACAGGAATGTGCTTTCCGCCCTGGAAGCCCTTAACTCTGCGGTCCTGGCAGCCATGGACAAAACCAAGCTGGTAAGCGTGGGACTGCGGGAGGGCAGTGGGGCAGGCGGGTGCATAACAGAAGCCGTGGTGACCTTAGCTGCTTAGCATTAAACTCGGGTGTCAGAGGCGGCAAACGTACCTCCCAGATCAGTGGGGTTGCCTGTGTGTGCTTCGGTTGTCTCCATGTGCAGTGGGTGCCGCAGCAGCACAGCCTGGAGGAGGGGGAGCCGTGCTGGAGGAGGAGAAGGGTAGGGCTAATACTTTTGTGCTCTGGAGACATCTTCGGGTTCTCCTTCCTCGTAGGCCTCTGGCAGCGGTTGTTTCAACAGCTCCTTGCAGGGTCCTGCCTGGGGACACTGTTTCTGGGAGCATCACACCTACGTGTGGCATCTCTGAGCCAAAGCAAGGTCTTTTCCAGAAAGCAGTGTGGTGCAAAATGGGGACTCTGGGGTCAAGCCTGCTCTGAACTGACCCCAGCAGCTTGTGCTTAGCACAGCCTGTGCTCACAGCGACAAAAATTGGTGGCCAGTGAGGGGGCAGGAGCCGCTGTGGCGGGAAGGCTGCTTTGGGAAACGGCGAGGCGCTTGGGAGAAGGTAGGAAAGGGTGAAATTCATTGACTCCCAGCCTTATGCAAAGTTCATCCCTGCGGTGAATTCTCTCCCTCTCCCTGCAGCTTGTACCGATGGGAGGCAGATTGGAGGCTGCTAATTAGGGCAAGCAGCCTCCTGCTTTGTGAGCTCGCCTGCCTCTGCATTGGAGGGCAGAGGTCTGCAGCGTGCAGCATCACGGGCTAAATACAGCTGCAAAAAAGCAGTGGCCAGTACTGGAAGGGACCCTCCTTGGGGACCAGCACCCTCTCTGCATCCAAAATGTATTAGATGGTTTAGTCGTGTGCTTGGGGCTGATGCTGTTTTACAGCCATGGGAAGGACCGGCCCTTTCTTTCCCTTTGATGTGGTGGTTTGATGCTTGGTAAGGAGCAGATGAAGGGCATCATCCATGTGCACACCGTCCACTGACCTATTGATTGGGCAGAGAAACGAAGGGGGACCGGTCCCGCTGTCAGCTCTGCAGAGTCATTGAAGTGGTGTTTGTGCCTCTCTGGTGTCAGTCACGATCTTCCCCTGTCTTTGAGTTTCCCTCTGGCCAGATCCAGCCACAGCAGTGTCTCCCTGTACGTTGGGAAATTTCATGCCAGGAGAGGGAATCACTTGAAAATGCTTTTTCTCTTTGGTTCAGCTGCCTGGCCTTGTTCACAGTTATTAAATGCAAGTCCAGAGGGAGAGAATGAATCCTCTTCAGAGAGCTATGCTTTATTTCAGTTCTTTTCTGTTTTGTTTTTTTTTGGTAATGAATTTGTATATTCATGTATTTCTCCGAAGGACAGCACATTTACTGTCTGCTTCACAGTATTGGTATGATGTATTCATTCACTTAATAGTTTCTGGTGCCACAGGTGTTCCCTGGAAAAGAGAAGCAGGTTTTCCCTGTCGAAACAGATCTTTGTGGTCTCGCTTTTCCACTGGTGTTTGGATCTGCCCGGAGCCAGGGGGCCAGGGCAGCCTGATGTTCACAGCACTGCTCTCACCCGGGCGAGGGCTGCGCTGATCTGGGTGCTCTGACCCCAGCCCTCAGCTCCTGGGTGCCCCGATGCAGATACTGACCCTCCCAGGAAGCATCTCCCTGCGCTTCCCGGCTCTGCTGGGCTCTGCCCTGGGGAGAAGGCAGGAGAGGGTAATGCTCCAACCCTGTGGTGAGGGTTCTTGCAGAGCTGTGGGAAATCTGCTGCTGTTAGAGGCTGGCAGAGATGATAAATGCTGCATACTTACCTGCTGTGACCTGAATATATTCCCATGTTTGTATTTCCAGAATGGGAATCGATCTTGGGTTATTATGGATTAGTGGGTTTATTAGGTTGGATTTTAGTCAAAGCTCACACCTCTCTGAGCCAGGGGAGGGAGCAGAGAATAGAGACTTTCCATATTACACGTCTGCCCCTCAACTCTGTGGATTCACACACCTCTAATGCCACCATGGCTGAGAACAGAGAGCCCCAGTTTGGCAGAGAAACCATCCTCCTGGAAGAGCTGAATGAAACTTCATTCTGCAGAGCTGCTTTTGTTGGAGATGCAGCTGTGCTGTCTGCTGAGCAAACTGGAAGAGACCTGCCCGCTCCAACAGCCCTCACCATAAAGCTGTGCTTCCAGAACAGGGCTGTGGGGTCAACAGATGTTGGAGGATCTTCAGTCCCTGCCTGTTTTTCCCAGGCTGTATTTAAGAGAGCTTCATGTGGCTCCTGAGGAGGCAGCGATACCCAGATCGGCTAGAAGAAGAAGGGTTCTTTGACTTGAGCTGGCTCTCACCAGTTGAACCACAGCATCTCTTGGTTAGGGCATGGTCCATCTCCGGTAGTTCCTTACTTCTGCTGCCGCATGACTACTCACCCCTGCATCCCCCAGGTACTTACCCCACAGCTGTAAAAAGGCTCATGAAAATACGGGCCCACTTTACAAGCAGGAGAACAGAGAGCACGGGCTGCTGCTTCGTTAGCACAACAAAAGCAGAGCCTGGGAGATGCACTAGGCTTGCTCAGACTATGTCAGGGCGATGAGCTTCAGGGACGAGAGAGAGGGAAATAAGGAAACCAAAGCTCGGCAGGAATATGCCGTGGCTCTGTGTTTGGGAGCTGTGGTTTGAAGCAGTGCCACCGAAAGACTTTTTGGTATCGAGGATTCCCACCTCCGTGCATGCCATCGCGATTGCTGCGGGCCAGGGTAGCTGGACTGGATCAACCGCATGTGTCAGCGGCTGTCTCTTCACCGGCAGGCTTCTTGATCTGCTGTCTGCTGTGCGTGTTGTCGACTGCAGGATAAACACTGCGATAAAGCATGGGCAACAAGCTGGGTTTGTCCTCCTCGCTGTGTAAGTGACTGCAGTTACTGTAGGAAATAGCGTATGTGTGGGCAGCAAACCTGCTCGTGGTCAACCATCCGGGTTGGCAGGAGGAAACCAAATCATTAGGGGTTCCTATGCTCCCTCTCTGGGTTGGTAGAAACATGGTAAAGAAAAGATGCCTTTTCAAGAAAAGAGGGTTTTTCTCCAAATTCTGCCATTCCCACTTGTATTTGTAAAATATAACTGCTGAGAGCTATGCTTGAGTATACTAAATACAGCTTATCCCATGGCTAAGCTTTGCATTTGCAATTTAATAGTGTCAGAGTAAGAAATGAACTGTGGAAACACCTTGGGAAACGGTCTGCTATTTCTCACAGGGGACCTGTATGCTAAAATCTTTCCATTCTTCATTATGTAAACACTGCAAACCAATCTATAAATACCTCTCCAAGTCAGGCGCTCTTATTTCTCCTTTGGCGGGAATTATGCGATCACCTATTCCAGTCAGTCTGGAGCTTAACTATTATCATAAGAAAGTAATAAAACCTCTCAAAAGCAGAATTACAACAGTTCTTGGCAACTTTGGGATTTTCATCTGGGTCAGTGGAGCTGAAATACCAGTTCACAACCCAAAAAGCCTTGTCTCGTGCTTGCTGAGTTATTTCCTCCGTGACTCCTTTCCATGAGTCTTTGCTATGAGCAGAAAATGCTGCGCTCAGTGAGACAGAGCACATTTTATTGAGCCTCTATTTACAGAGGGGTTTGAACCGCGTGGTGCAACACCTGACAAGAGGGCTTTGCTTGTTTGCCCGCGAGTGAGGAGTGCGAAGGGGGCCGAGCAGCTGAACTGAAGAGAAGGTGCCTTTTCAATTGATTCCCTCCCCTGGCGTGAAATTTTCTAAGTCGATGCAGAAGGGTGAAACGTTTGGGGCTCTATTGAGGGATGGTTATTTCCATCCTTCTCTCGGGCGCGTTCCCCTGGGCGTACTGTTTTTGACGAGGTGAGAGACGGGAGGCAGCTGGCTCGTCGTGTGCGATGCTCACCTGAAATACTGACACGTCTGCGTGGGATCCTGCTTTGCCCTTGCAAGGTGGGCTGGGGCGTGCTGGGACCAGGAGGACGGGGAGCCCTCTGCACGGTGAGCTTCAGGCCGAGTCCCCTCCGAGCACGGCGTGCCCCGGGCTGGTAGTTGGGTTTTGGGGGGTGGCACCCTGCCTGTGCCTGCGTGTTTGGGGTGTAAGGACTACACCGGGGCGAGCTGCGGGACTCAGGGCAGGCTGAATGTGCCCCCCGCAGCCGTGACACGATGTCGGTGGGAGCAGCTGCCTGCTCCTGCGATAAAACTTCATCCGCCGACATCATCCAGAGAGGACATCAGGATCAGGCCATCTCTCAGGATGAAAGTTGAGAGGAGGGGGGGGTGCTGGGAGGCTGGCTTGACGCCGGGGCTTCTCCCAGCACCTCGCCCTTTGAAGGGGAGCGATGCGGGCGGGGAGAAGCATCCGGGCCCCGTGCGAGGGGAAGCGTCCATCTGCCAAGCTGTGGGGGCCACAGCCGGCCCTGGTGGGGGGCTGGGGAGGATGCGTCGGAGATGGGAGCACAGCTCGTTAAGCGGGTCCTCAGGGCTGCGGGGGCTGCTTGCTGTGGGAGGTGGCCTCTGTGCAGAAAGAGGGGTGACAGCATTTGGATTTGGACCAACTCCTGAAATGAAACAGACTGTGCCCGGCCATGCAGTGGATGAATAATGTATCCTTTCTGCTGTGCCCCTGTGGGGACTCAGTCAATTAGGATTCTTCACCTTTCTTTCTCAGGCTTGTCCTGGGGAGGTTTGAGTGTCGGTTGTTCCCCTCTACGCAGGGAATGTCTGTCTGGGCTGGCGGGAGCTGAGCAAGCACAGAGGAGTGGTGCTGGCAGGGATTTTGGTGCCTGCATCGCTTGGGAGTGAGGAGGTGAAGGAGTGGGCAGGGGGAGCAGCAGGGTCCCTGCCTGGAGTCCCTGGCCCCATGCACTCGATCTTCTGGGGCCGTGGCTTGTGGGATGCTTGGCTGGCAAAAGCCCGGAGATGCAGAGGTGGAGCTCAGCTTCCCACAGCGGCGTTGGATCAGCTTTGCTGCCATCCTCTTCCTCTGGCATCGAGATGAGATTCATTTTCAAGCACGGATGGAAACCCACTGGCAGCACGGCCGCTGGACGGAGGGCTCTGCTCGCCCGGGTGGTGGGAGGGTGTGGGGGCTGGCTGTGGCCGTCCTTCGCCCGCTCCAGCACAAGCCAGGGCAGTGCTCGGTAGATGAGCATCCTCTCTGCTTACCTTCCCCTCCCGGCCAGCTGCAGCTGTGCCCGCTGCCCCAGGCAGACGCAGCTCCGGGACTGGGCTGGTGGCTCAGCTGTGGTGCAGAGGAACCAGAAAACCATGTGGGGCTCAAGACCCTCCCTGCAGCCCCCCTTCCCCAACAGGTTTTTGACACCAGCGTCAGAAGGATTACGTCCAGGTGCTTTTGTGCAGAGCTTCTGGAATTCAAGATCCTCAGTTCTGTGTGTTGGGGAGAAACACAGTAGGAATTGGAAATATTTTACCTGAGTAATACGGTAGCATTGCTGGACTCTATTTTGGACATGAAAGGGAGTTCATGGTGCTCGTGGGGGGTGAAGGCAGCCTGGCTCCTGGTCTGTGCCGCAGCCTTGGGGGTGATGAGGGCGCTATGGAGAAGGCAGAGGTGACTCTGGTCCAGTCTGTCTCCTCGTCTTGTCAAGGAAAGGGGTTGACCTGTCCTGGTGGATGCTCCTGTGGAGCAGCTAGCCCTCCTGCATCAGGTGGAGACTCCTTCCTTGACCTCCCAGAGCCAGTCCTGTCTCTCCTAATGCTCACAGTGATGTCCCGTGGTTTCTGTGTGCCTTGAGGAGCTGGGCATGGGGGCTGGCCGTGGGGAAAGGAGTCTGCTAGGACAGCTGGGCAGTGCTTCCCAGCTGCTTCCTCCATGCAACTTCTGATCCTTTTCTAATCGTCTGCTAAGCCGAGTCAGTTCACTAAAGCAGCAGCAAAGCCAGGTGAGTGCTTTTCTGCCCCTTCAGTGAGCTGAATCGGCTCCCTGAAGCACCAAATGACCTTTATAGCAAAATTACAAAGAGCAAATTCAGTTCCTTGGTTTTCACCAGCTCATCCTCTGTACCCAGTGCTGAGCCACTTCAGTGGCAAGATCAGAAATCCACCTCCCAACCAAAGTTGCTGCAGTGCAGGCACCGTGTGGACCTTCTCCTCCTCAGCTCGTTCCTCCCACCCCTGTGGCTCCCCACGGACCTCGGGGGTTCTGCTGCACTGACTGCTGGAAGGAGCTTTCTTGCCTGCTGGAGCAGCCCCCTTCCCTGTGCCGGCAGCTGCAGGCAGTGCATTCAAAAAAGCCAGCTTTGCAGCAGTGCTCTAGATGTGCACGGCCTCCAGCTTGGAGTGTTGGGGCTCGGCTGTCGCCTGGCCGTACCCAGACAGTCGGCGTGTCCTGAATTCACAGCACGAGCCGCGGTTGTGTTGCCAGCCTGATGGGACACATGCTTATTAGAGTTGTGGTGGATAGGCACAGAAATAACCCAGAGTGTAAATGAGAAATAGTTTACTTCTTTTGGAGCGTTTGAATTGACTTTGCGCTCCTGCAGCAGCACAGGAGCTGGCCCTCGGTCACCACAGCTCTGCCCGGAGCACGGCAGTGTTTCGGAGAGCATCTTCCTGCAGCAGGAGCTTGCCCCGCTGGTGGGATGCTTTGAATGCATGGTCGTCGTCTGCCTACTGGAATATCTTGTGCACGTACTCGGCACCATGCTCCTGGTACTCGCCCTTTGCCATCCACGCGCGCTGGAAGGACGTGAGCGACGCTGCCATCGAGCCTCCCGCCTGGGCTGCTGTGCCCCTCTCTGGGCTCGCCTCGACCTGAATCTGGCAGCCTGGGCCGTGGAACAGGGCGTTCAACTCTAAGCACATCCTCTCGGGAAAGCCAGGAAACATCGAGGAGCCCCCTGACAGCACGATGTTACCCACCGTGTCCCTGCTGGTGTGGTCAGGTACCTTCTGGAGGCTCTGCAAGGCCAAGTGGTGGAGCCCTGGGGAGCTTTTGTGGAGTAGCTTTGGTTGGAAAAGTGGCTCCGGGCAGCAGAACCGTTCCTTGTCCAGGGTTATCCAGTGCCCATCGGGGACCTGAAATCTGGCTGGATAATGGTAACCTTGGTCGTGGAGGTCTCCTTCGTAGACCATGGAGATGTAGCAGCATTGCTTCTTCAGCTCGGTCAGTGTCTTCTTCAAGGCCCTCAGCACTGAGGGGTCGTTGGGGCTCTCCGTCAGCAGGCTGTGCAGGTAGCTGGAGAGGGAGCCACCAGCCGCCCCGAGGCGGAAGGTGGCCTCCCTCCAGGTCTGGCCCAGGAAGATGGAGGTGACATGGGACACTCCTGCCCCAACCTCCACAGCCAGACCGGTGACTCTGCCATAGGCACAGAGGAAGAGAAACCCCGTGTTAGCCATGTGCAGGGCTGGCACCCCGAAGCTCTCAAAAAGCACCTCTGCCAACTTTTCCCCAATGATGGAGGGACAAGAAGGGGGGTCGGCCATGAGCACGGGTTGTTCCTCTGGGAGGACTTTCAGGCCACAGAAGAAGAGGTGGCTCCACAGGTTTTCCTTGCCGTCCCAGTCCTCGATGCCGTGCTTGAGTGGGTAAGTCATGGGTGCTACGGTGAAGCCCGCCGTGCTTTCGGTGGTAGTGGGATGCTGCTGGATCTCCCGTGCCGTGCCTGCACTGCAGGGATGCAGTAACATGGTCCTTAGCACAAACTTGGGCTTCTTCTGGCCTGCAAAGCCTGCTCAGGTGAAGCTGCTGCCCGTGTCTATGACGACTGCAGGCTTTGGCATAACTGGCACTCCTGAGGGACGCCGGGGAGGGAGGAAGTTCCACCCTGCAGTGGAACAAGAGAAGTCTCGTGGGGGCAAAGCAGGCCAGGTCCCTGCTCTGCAAGGGAGACTGCAGCTCAGCCCCGGCGGAGGACGGCTGTGCCTGCCCTACAAGTGTCTGTCTCTGGGTACGTGCCTCGGGCTTTCCTCCTGTCTCCTTGCTCCCTGCCGCACTGAGCATCCCTCCTTGGATACCTCGTCCCCATCCCTGGGGGCTGGAGATTTGCCCCAGGCCCTTGGGCTGTCTAACAGTGCACGGACAAAACTCCAGGTGGTTTTAAGGAAGCAAGTGAAAACTGGACAGGGAAGTAGAGTGGTTAGACCAATTTGCAGGGGATGGTGCTGCCAGCAGAACCCATAGCACGTGGAAAGGAGCCATGCTCCAGGCTGTGACTGTTCATTGCACCCAGATTTTTGCCCAAGAGGATCTGTGGTCACAGCTGGCAAAGGAAAGGAGGAGTTTGGGGTGCCTATGTGTGTGTCCAGGCACTTCCCTGGCTCTCTGTGCTTCTCAGACCTGCTCCTGGGGCACGGCGTGCACCCTCACCCACTGTTTGGGTGCCCTCCGGGCCAGCCTGCCTTCTTGCCAGGACGCGCAGTGACCCCTTCATTCTCCCCAGTGCTTCTTGTGTATCCCCCTGTCCTACCTCCACATGCCCCCAGCGCTAACACCCACGTTGCACGTCAGGCCAGGGCGGAGAGTGGTGGGGAAAGGGCACACAGCCCTGCGTTCCTGCTGGATGCCCCTCCAGCGCCGTAGGGCGGATTGGCTGGGACTCACAGCCAGAGGCAGCCATCCTCCCGGCAGCTGTCACTCGTGCTGTGTGGGTGACGTGGGGCCGGGGTGTGGGGCGGCCCTCCTGCGAGAGCAAGTCAGCAGGGAGAGCCGTGCATTGGAAGTTCAGCAGGGATCTCTTCCCATTGGAGCTGAGAGACTCAGCGCTGTCTTCCCGGGGAGAGAGGGTGCGAAACAGCCCAGGGTGCTCCCTGGAAGGGGCTGCCTGCACCCGGGAGGTTGCTGTGGGCTCTCCTTAGCCTGCCCCAAAGTCTCTGCCCTGCCAGCCTTGTCCCAAGAGCCCTGGTGCAGGCAGAGCAGTGTGTGAACCGTTGGGTGCAGGAAGGGATGCTCTGCTTGCCCTGGAGCCCTTCCCAGAACTGGGGTCTATTTCTGCAAGTGGCCTTTACCCTGGGGCTTGGGGGGGTCCATCTGTGGTGCCCCACGGCTCCAGGGGGCCGTGCCAGCTGGGGGCTGTGGGTGCTGGGACCAGAGGATGCTTTTGTCCTAGAGTGCCATCGTTTCCTACAATGCTTAAAAATTTGGTTGGAATCCACCCTGTTGGGTTTATTTAAAGGCCAACCCCTTCCACATGCAGCTCTGCTCCTTCCGTGCAGAGCCGGCGGCATCTGACAGATCCTCTCCCTTTTCCCGCAGAGGTACGAGTCCTCCTCGAAGATGGAGCAGTTCCTGACCCGCTTCCTGCTGCGGGAAACCATGCACCAGCTGCAGTCCCTGCAGGCCTCGCTCGAGTGTGCCGTGGACACTGTGGAGGAGCAGGCGGGACAGGAGAGGTAATGGGGTGGGACATGCTGGTCGCAGCATGGGGCAGGACTCAGGCGTTCCCCTGGGGTCCACTGGGATCTGGAAGCAGGATCTGCCCTTTCCAAGCCGACTGTGAAGCTGACCCATGTAGTGAATGACTCCAGCTCCCCCTTTGCATTTTATTCTTTCAGAAAGGACATAAAGAAATCTGAGACCTCGGTTGGCCTGAGGTCAGGGAGACGATGCGGGCGCAGAGGACAGAAGAACGTCTGTCTATCTCCAACGGACCCCTATTCCGGAATGCTAACGACAGGTATCTGCAGCCTGGCCGTCCGTGGGTCGATGTCTCTGCCCCTGCCCCACTGGAGCCCAGAGTGGGTGTGGGAGCAGCAGCACGGGACAGCGGGGGCTTGTCCGGGACAGAGCCTGGACCGTTGCATCCAGATGCCAGCTGGAGCTTCTGTGGGATGTTGTATCTCTCAGTTAGCAGGAAAAGTTTCAGGAGAAAACCAAATCAGTTTTTTGGTTTAAATCAGAGGTCTTGAAGCTTTTGTGGTTTTCTGAGTCTTAAGCAAGCTTTTGCTGTGATAAAAGCAAGCTTTCTCGGTGACAGCTCTCTGCCCTTCCCCGTGCAGGCGTTTGTGTCGAAGACAACAGCCAGTGGATGGCACAGATCAACAGGCTCCAGCAGCTCATCGAGAAGCTGGAGTGCAAGGTGCGTGGCAGAGGGGAGGTGGGCTGGGGGCTGCCCTGCACCTTGGTGCTGGCCAGGTTGGCGCTGGGACCCCTCCCTGTGCGAACAGCCCTGGTATTTGGTCCTGGCATCGTTACAGAGCTGCACCCATTCACCAGACCCAGACTCACAAGGCTGCTCCTCCCTTGCTGTCTCCCAAGCCCCACTTCTCCCCTCAGCTCTGCTGACCCTCCCGTGGCTTCTCCGTGGTCCGTGCTGATCTGACAAGTCAGTCTGGACCCGCTGAGCCCCACAGATGTGCAGGTCACGTCCCTTTTCTCCCCTGGGTACCTGAAGGAATGTCCCCAGAGCAGTACCCATCTGTCACGCTGCGTGGGGCTGTGGGTTACTGCCCCGTTTTGTCTTGTTGCAAAGTTCTCCCAGTAACAATTATTTTTCCTGTGGTGTTAAATGCAGAGCCCGCGCCTGGAGCCGCTGAAGGAGGAAGCGATGTGCAAAGGAACAGACGCAGTAAGTCCCTGTCCTGCTGCTTGTTGTTTGCAGGTAACCCCGCAGCGTGCACAGATCCCCGCTCTCGCACACACTGCGCTGGCGCAGCCCCTGTGCCCCGAGGCTGGGCGAGCTGCCGGCTTTGGTCTGGCGGGGGGGGCCGCTGCCCGGCGGCGTAGCAGGATGGGAGTCAGAGCTGTGAGCTAGGCGTGGGACCATCCACAGGGCAAATGCAGCTCCATCAGGTCCATGAAAGCCCCGGGCAGTGCCCAGGGGAAGGGCACACTCCGCTTGTGAGTGCCCAAATCCCCCAGGTTTGCTCTGAGCACCTGCAGACCGTGCAGAGCCCCAGCGGAGGGGATCCGAGGCCCCTTTCTGCTGGGGGAAGGAACAGGGAACTGCAGCAGCCCCAGAGCAGGACCCCGCCACCGGGGGATGGAGCATCTCCTGTTGGCGCGGTCCTTGGTGTAAAGGCAACCTGCCCAGGTAGGAAGAAGCCACTTTATGTTGGCTTTGTCCCCAGCACTGTGTTGCCAGCCTCTTCTTGCGGCTTCCGCTGCGGTGCTGTGCTTGCTCAGCATTGCCTTGTCCCGCAGCTGAGAGGGACAGGGAGGGCAGGAGGGGCAGATTAGTCCCTGATGCCGCTCGTCCGCTTCCATTCGCAGCACATCCTGGTGGCGAAGAGGCAGATCTCGGTGGCGACGAGCAGCATTGAGGAGTTTCGCCAGGCGTTCAGGTCCTACACGGAGGTCACCGCCGGGCAGAGCAGCTGCCTGCAGTAAGTGTGGCGGGTGGTGGGGGTACTCCTGGCAGGGCTCGCCCAGAAATAGGGTCTTTTAACACGGCACCTTTGGGGGACAAAAGGGTTTTTTGCAGGGTATTTTGTGTGCCGGTCGGTGCGTGGGTGGGCTTGGCGTGTAGAGGTTTGACCTTGCAGAGAGAACGGGACAGTGTCACAGCTGCGGCGGTGTCTCTGCCTGCGGTACCATCCCACCTCCTGCTGCAGGATCCCCCAGTAAGAATCACTTGTCAGCGTCTGGCAAGGACGAGGCTGGTTTTTTTGCTTGCACAAATGGCTGTGGCATGCACGTGTAAGAGAATGTATGCATTCCTCGAGCACTGAAGGACTGGAAAGTCATGGGGGAAAAGTCAAGGGGAGAGCTCATGTCACAGCATTGCCTTACGTAAAGTGTGTGCAGTGCTGGTGGGAAGTGGCCGTGAACACCCGAAGCGAACCCCGATGAGACCAAGGCTCTGCCCCCAGCACCACTCCGGAGCTCCAGACGGAGCTGAGGATGGAGCCCAGGTCTGACTTCAGTGACACGCCACTGCTGGTGTGTCCCTGGAGATTGCACAGCTGCTCTTAGAGAGGCGCTTTCCTTCTCCCATGGGAGATTTCAAGCTGCTTTCAGTGGGAAATGTTCGTGCTGTTCCCATTTAAAGTATCATTTTTCAGCTCTTCAGTTCCAACAGCACAAAATTGCATTTTCAGTCCAAACAAAAGGAAGATACTTGTTTTGACACGTGTGGCACAGAGAATGGTATTTTTTTTCTTTGGAATTGATGGGTTTTTCTGTCATGAGAACTATTAGTGTAGACAACTGGGTGGCGATGCATGGGCAGGCTCTCTACGTGAGTGGAAAGCCGGAGCGAAGCCCGAGGAGACTCCACTGTCCTGGTTCACGCCAGGGAATTGCAAAGCGCGTTGCGGCCCCAGCGCGGGGGGATGCAGCCTCCGAGCTGCCGGGTGACTTGCTTTGCTCTCCCCCGCAGGGCTCGGTCTCTTCCTGCAGCCCTTAGCAGCAGCTGGAGGAAACGTTCATCCGCAGCTGGAATTAATGATGCTGCAGCTGAGTGCAGATGGTTCCCCAGGCCCCGCACCCTGAGCCTTGCTCTCTCACCTCCCTGCTGCTTCCCCCTCCATCTTCCCATGGACTGGAGAAAGCTCCAGTCTGTTCCTCCAGCAGGAGGGAGCGTGGGAAGCATCGCCTGGCGAAACAGCATCACTTCGGGGGGCAGCGAGCTGTGGTTTCGTGCTGTGACCTCAGCTCCTTGCACGCGTACCTCAGTTTCTCTCCGTGTGAAGGGCGAGGGATGACACATGCCTACTCCAAAGGGCTGGAAGGATGAGCTCCTTCATCAGGCTGTGTGCTGCAGTGCTAGGGACGTGCTGAGAAATACTTAATAAAACACTTAACACACTGGTTTCTGGGCAGCAGCGAGGACCAGTTTAATAGCTGTAAAGCTCCTCTGGTGCCTGGCTGCAGGAACTGCGAAGCATGAAGGATTTGGGTTCGGGATCCCCCGGAGCCATGTGCCGGCCCTGGCAGCCACAAATCGTGGATGCATCCGAACTGCTCTTTGAAAGCCTCGTGGTGAGGCTCACGTGCAGACCTGCGCCCCTCGCTCCCGGGCCTGGCGGGACCGATGTGGCCACACCGTGCTGGCTTGCCAGGCTCCGACTCAGGGTCGCTCCTGTCCCCGCAGCGTGTCCGCCTGCAAGCTGACGGATGAGGCCTGCTTCATCCTTTACGAGTTCTGGCAGGACGTGACTTCGTGGAGAAGGTTGGAGGCTTTCCTTGTGCGGGGCTGGGTCCAGATGCTCTGGGTGCGGGGTTTCCTTTCGGGGCTCCACCAGGACCCCACCGCTCCCCCTTCTTGCAGAGCTGCTGACGGCTCAGCTAGTGCCCCCCGGGGCCGTTTGCAGCAGAAGGGGATGAACACCCTGGTAAAGGATTTGGGTAGCAGGGTGGGAGGGGATGTCTTGCTCTGGGTGGTGCAAAAGCAGCCCCCTGTCCCCCGTGCGTGGGCAGGGGTCCCGGGGCCCAGCCACTCTCCTCTACAACCGCGAGGCACGCACAAGCCCGGCACCCTCCTGACCCTGCATGTTGTTTTACAGCCACTTGCAGTCCAGCTGCAGCAAAACTTTCCAGCGGGCCATCATCAGCTTGCTGGAGTCCCCGGAGCTGCTGACCACCATGCTCTTCCCAGGTGAGGGGGGCCACGGGGCTGCCTCTGGGGGCTGCGGGACTCCCACAGCCCCTGCTCCGGGTGTTCTGGAGAGGGCAGGAGCAGTGCAGGAGCCTTGGCTCCCTCCAGAGCAGAAGATTGGCTTGGGGGTGACATAAATTGTGTGTTTCAAACCAGAGTGAGGCCTCTGGCAGGTCTGGCTGTGTGCGCTGGCAGCGCTGCGGGGCCTCTCCTGTGCCTGGGGGATGCTCTCCAGCCGGGACAGCCGAGCAGCTGGAGGCACCTCCCGGGTAGAATACACCTGATGCCGCTTTTTTTTTTTTTTTTCTTCCACCCAAGCCCTGAACCTGTTCTGCAAAGCACTGGCCCTCCTGCGTCAGTCCCCGTGGCTGCGTCCAGTTTTACAGCTCAGTGGTGCTGAGGCAGGGGAGAGACCAGCTCGGGGAGGATGCACATTTCCCACTGTACCAATAGAAATCCGACCAAGACATGAGGAACTGGGAGAGCTTGGTGACAGATAAGACCAAATTAAGCCCCAGTTTCCTATCGCTTTCAGATCTTGTGTAAAATAACATGAAACACAGATTAATTTGGACTAAATCCCACGCTGGCAGTGCTCCTCCCGACCTGCTGGTCTCACTGACCACATTCCCAGTGCCCCCCTGCAGAAGTCACCGCAGCTCAAGCAGATCGCCCGTCTCCAGGCCACGCCATGGCCACGCTCCCCACCCCGGGGTGGTGGGTGCTGTAGAGCCGGGTGCCAGGGACCTGCAGAAGAGCCTCAGCTGTCCCTCAGCAGGGCCGGATTCCCCCATCTCCACCACCCCTCATCCCCCTCCCCTGCTTAACTCTGCCCATCCCCGACCCCTCCCCTCTCTCCCTCCAGCCTCCTGGTGGATCATGAACAACAACTGACCCCGGGCAGCCGCTTCCAGGACGCCGTCAGCATGCGGAAGGATGCGGAGCACTCGGCACAGCCATCGCCTTCGCTCGCGTTCGTCCCCTCCCTGTCCCTCGTCCCCTCCTGCGGTCTGGCGGGGGCTGCCTGCCCATCGTCCCTGGCCGTGTGTTACCCTTTTGCTCTTTTCACGTTAATTTATTTATTCCCCCCACCAGGACAGTCTCTGTGCTGCCTGGGGGGAGCGGGGCACTCCCAGCAGCCCTCCTGGGAGCCGCATTCCGGGGTGCAGCCTCGCCCTTGGGGGAGCACTGGTCTGGTTGCTGCCTCCTCCCACGCCCCAGCTCCTCCTGCTCCCCGTGCTCCTCTTCCTCCTGGCTCTGAGGACAGGCCGAGGCTCCACAGGGTGCTGGGGTGGGCTGGGGGCCATGGCTCTGGCCAGCTGTGGCATCCCTGCGCCTGGCCCCCCAGAACCACCCTGGGCCAACAGTGGCTCTGCCCAGGGAGCCAGGCCACCTCGTACCGATTGTGAATAGTGTTTTATAGAAAAAAAATTAAGTATTTCTGGCAAGCCATTGCAATGGCTTTGAGACTGGGCTTTGAGCTGTGCCCATGGCTGTGCACGTCCCCCCAGTAAACCACTGCACACCTCCCGGGGAAGGCGAGCGTGGCTAATAGCTCTGTTGCTTCGTCCTGCGGCTCAATTAACATAACCCAGAGTTAGCACCAGTGCTGCCAGAAGGCGGTTGTAGCTGAAGTAACAGTGACGGGGGGCACGAGATGAGCGGGGAAGCCCCCCTGGCTGGAGCGGAGCGAAGCCCACCCGGTGCGCGGGCTGCACGCTCGGGGTTTCTTTGTTGGTGCTGCAGAAGCGGCTCCGCTCAGCTGGTGTAGAACGCGCCGTCGCCAACAGCGTGGAGCAAGTGCTGCCGAGGGCAAGCGGGGCCGGGCAGGGCGGGGCTGGGCAGTGAATGCCCGCAGGCAAATGCCTCCTGGCGTGGAAAATACCACCGTCCTTGCAGCCCTGCCTGTCCCCAGCACCCGGTGTGGTTCAGCTGGCTCACCCTTGCTTGCCTGGGTACCCCACCCCAACCTCTTTTCCCAACAGCAACCCCAGAAACATTAATTTGACTGTTTCTTCCCCAATCCCTGGGTGCAGTAATAAAAATGGAGTTCATCTGTCTGAAGGGGCAGTGGGTACAGCTCCTTCCCGGCGACGCTGCGTACTGTGGGGCCACAATGGGGGGGGTGGGGGGCTGGGTTTGGGGTGCTTGCTTTGCCCCAGCAGGAGTTTCCCAGGGGCTCCCTGGGTTTGGGGTGCAGGGAGGGTGACCTGGCTGATGCCGGGAGCGATCTGCGGAGATGGGATCAGGAAAACTCCTTGTCAGAGGAGGGGCAATAGCAGCCACTGCTGCCAGCTCAGATGGGCACCGACAAACCCCATGGCAGGCTCAGGGGAGGGGGTGAGCAGGTGGCCTGACCCACTTCCCCTGTGGGACCCATCCTCCCAGCGCCCAATTATTTACCTGATTATTGATAACTACTAATTTCCCTGGCCAAAGCCACAACCACGGGGCAGCAGAGGCGGCTCCAGCACACTGCCGGGCCGAGGGCCACGATCCCCCCGGGACCCGGGAGGTGCCAGGGGCCAGGAAAGGGACGAGCTGTGCCAGGGCACAGCCCCGGTGGGTTAGAGATGGGCACCCAGGGCAGCCACAAGTGGCAGAGCTGCAGCGGGCACTGGCTTTGGGCTTCCTGAGCTGCCGGCTTGGCTAGCTGCAGGGGGCACCAGCAGCCTCCCCCGACTAGCGTGGGGTTTGGGCCCCAGTTTTGGATTTCTCAACTTCTGGATTAGTGTTTGCGGCAGCCTGGAGACTGAAATCCTCAGATCAGGCAAAGGTGCGCACAGCCGGCATCCGCAAGCGGCTGGGGGGCACACGGCTGGCACTGCCGCCCAGCTGCGGCAGCACCTTGCAGGCTGTCCTGTGTGCAAAGTGGGGAAAAAAAAAAGCCAAACTCAGAAAAGAACATATTTAAACATCCCAAATCACTGAGTATGGGGCTGAAGGCCAGCTCTGCCTGCACTTGCTCCGGGGCCTTGCTCGGGGCTCCCCACAGCAGCAGCACCACCCCGGGGGCGGCAGTTTTCGCCCCCCGCAGCTCCCCTGGCCACGGCCGCAGCGTGGCAGCGTTCCCGCAGCCACCCCGCCGGCGGCCCCAGCAAACCTCTGCTCCTTCTGAGAGAGGAAGGGGGAGCGGTATGATGAATATAGTCTTTTTATTGACTACTTCTGAGTAGAACAAACTAAATACATCTGTAACAGTTTGGGTTCCTTTATACAGTACATTAAATAAGTTATGCACAGGAATGAAGTAACAAATTTCTATTACAGAATTAAATGTCAAAAAAAATAGAAACCTCAACCTAATGTCTTCCCATGTCCAAATTTCACATTTATCATTCCATGTTTAAAAAAAAAAAGAAGCAGTCGTTCTAATCATGACTGTTAGTATTTCATTCATTTACACTGAGGTTAATTTTAGTACACGGCCATCAAAGTTGCATGAGAATTATGGAAGACAATCTATTTACAAGCAATTTCTTCCAGCCCTGCCCTGCTCTTCTTTCCGCACCCGACCTCGTGGCACTTGGCCACCGCTGACCCACAGTGTACGGTCAGGACCGCGGTGAGGATTGGCTCGTCGCGACTGGACTTTATTTACCTGAGGCAGCTCCGAATTTGCACGTGTCCCGTTGGGGCAGGAAAGCCCTCCCGCCCCCCGCTCCCGGGCGAGGAGTGGGGGTGCAAGGGCACCCCCGGCCCAGGCGCTCTCGCAAACCCAAACCGTTTGCTGCTCCTCCCGGCTCGACACGGCCTCCTCCTCCGTGCTGCGGGGCACAGTGGACGTTTTTAAGCTTTGCCGCAGCGGCACGGACAGAGCCGCTTCCCGGCGCCTTTGCGAGGGCGCAGCACGCAGGGCAGCGCGGGGCTGCTGCACCTTGGGGCCGACCCCGCTGCCTCCCTCTCCCGGGGTCAAAACCGCCGGGCCGGGTGACGCCTTCCCCGGGCCGCCGCGGCCTCGCCACTGCTGCAGGTCAGGGTGGCGCGAGGGCCACCCCGATCAGGGCTGCACTAGCCCAGCGGCACAGCACCGTCGCGGCTCCCAGGAGCCGTGTCCGTGTGAGGGGCTCTGCCGCAGCCCCAGGGCCCCGGCCCCGTCTGCCGGGGGACACGCGAGACAGCCCCAACTGCCACTCCAGAGCTGCCCCGAACACCAGGCGATGTTGTGGCTTTTTTTTGCATAACAAAACCTTGCAGACAGAGGAATCGCCCGCTCTACCCCACCACAGCAGCTTCCCTAAGGGACAAAGCTGGTTCAGTGGGTCGCTCATTTATCCCCGGGCAGCCAGCGGCCAGCCACACCACTGCAAACTCAATGACGATTTGTTACATCTCTATTATTCGCCTCCAATTGAAAAAGTGATCAAAAATAATTTGGGAATTACTCGCCTCATTGGGCTCCAGCCCAGCAATCGTACAAAAACAGTCACGGAAACACGGCTTTGCTGAATAGATGGTTTTGCAGAGTCCATTTGTGTGCAGCGTGGGAAGTCGGTGCGGCTCCCCGGAGGGCACGTGCCCGTCCCTGCCCCGGGCTGCGCCTGCGCGAAGCATCCGAGAAGAGCCGTGCTGCGCCCGCAGCAGCCCTTCTCTGGAGCTTTGCGCTGCCCTGACTCCCTCCTCCGCGCCACAGCAGGGACCCTCCGAGCGATGGATCTCCCCAGGCTGCTCATGCCATCCCCGCGGGACCTCACTCGGGGAGCCTGCATTTTTGGGACGGTCTCTGAAGGCCAGAAGAAGCGGCGGTGGCTGCGCATCCCGGGCACCTCCGGGGAGAGGAGTGCAGCAGCCGGCGTCGGAGCAGCACCGCAGGAGCCCCCCGGGGCCGGGGGCAAGAACTGATATAGGACACCAAGTCCTGCATTTATTTTAACAGTTTGGCCAACGCAGGTGGAGAGAACAGACTATAAATAACCCATTGCAATCGCGTGAGGATCTCTGTGGTTAAAAGCAACGGCAGCAACTCTCAACCCAACAACTTCCATGCAGTGAAAAAAAAACGCTTTCTGCATCGCAAAGTAACGGTACCCAGGTGGAGAGGGCAATAACCGCCCATAACCAATCCAGATTTGCTCTGCGCTTTCCCCCAGCAGAAGTCCCACCCAGGGTAACACACAACCGGCTGTCCCGTCACAGAACGGGATTAAAACCAGGCCACCCAGAAGCGAGCGTCCGTACTTCCCTGGTACTGACATTTGGCTTAGAGCAGACGAATCCTCTCCTCCTTCTCTGCAACCGTCAGCTGCCAACCTGCAGGCAGGAGAAGAGAAGGGGGCTCGGCTTTTGCCTTTGCACTACAGGACGAGATGCTCCTGCTGGGAAATCGGCTCCGGTCTGTTCACAGCAACAACCGGCCAGCACGGCCACCTGAGACACCACTGTCTGGGAGCAAGGCAAAAAAATAGATGCGTATTATGGAATAAAGGTAGCTGAAGGAGGAGGCGGCTCAGACACCTCAGGAAAGGAGCTTGAGCACGTTTGACCCGTGAGGACGGGGCTCAGCATCTCCCGCGTGCGCCGGCAGCGCTCTCCACCGAGTCCAGGTCCCCCCGAGCGAGCGCCCGGCCTCCTCCAGGTCCCGAATGACGCTCTGGTAGCCCCCCACGGAGAGACGGGCACGGAGGCACCGCGGGCAAGGCCGGCCCAGTTCTTCATGAGCCACAAAAGAAAAAAGGCAGAACGAGATGGCAAAGCCCGAGTGCTCTGAGGAGGCGGCACGATGTGTCAAATGTGTCAAGTGATACAAGTTGCAGGGAAACTAATCGAATGGACTGAACCAAAACTTCCCCTTTAGAGTCCGTTCGTGTCTATTGCTGTCACGGATGCCGGGGTGGAGGACCGGGAGGTGGTCGCCGAAGTCTTCTCGAGGGCCGGGCTGGGCACGCCGTCGAGGCTCTTGGCGGCGGCGGCTGCCGATCGGCCCGTGGGCAGAGCCAGGGGCTTGCTCTGGCCGTGCAGGCCTTGGCCGCAGATTCGATGGTGCCTCTCCCAGTCCTTGTGCTGGCAGAAGGAGCCGCAGTACCGGGCGATGTTGCAGCCGCTGCACGTCTCGCTGGCTTTGCGACCGCAGTTCCAGCAACTCTGCAAGGCCAAAGACGCCACACTTTAAAATGGGTTTGGTTTCCAAGAGCTGCAGGATGGTGCTGACTCAACAGCTCTGGAGGGGACTGTTCATCCCCCTCTGGCCTAGATTTAGTAATATTAAAATGAGCAATCCATTAATTCCTGCTATTTCACAGCCCTTTGCCAAGGGTACTAACCCCTACTCCTCTGCTCTGCCCAAAACCGCCTGCCAGACTGCACCGGTCACATCCTCTCCCCTACATCCACCCAAATGCATAGAGGAAACAGCAGGCAAGGACTAAAAAACACGCTGCAGATGCTGCTATTTGGTCTTTTTATTTCCTGTTTTAAGCAGCTCTATTTTGGTATCACTCCCAGCCAAGTGCTCTCTGCAGGGATTACAGCGTGCTGCACAGGCACCATTTGCTTTGCACCCTGCCTAGCTGCACAAGAGGTCGGAGCAGGCTAATTTGGAAAAGAAAAAGCTCATTTGAAAGCCTCCTAGCCAGGTGGAAGCACTGCCAGAGCCCGAGCTTCAATCTGGAAGCGGAGCAAAGCCCCTCTGGCCGCCGGGAGAAGCGTCAGCTGGTGGGCTTACGGCGTGCCACCGCTTCCTTATGACGGCAGGGGCAAGGGGCCAGCGCCGGGAGCTGCGGCTGCAGCTGCTCCGAGGAGGGGAGCAGGCGGATCAGCTTTCCTGCAGCTGGACTCGCGCGTTAGCGATCGCATACTGGGGAGGGCAAGTTCAGCTGCGGAAAAGCAGCCCCCGCCGGAGCCCGCCTGCCTCTAATCCTGCCTAACAGGACACCTTTCGCTGGCCACCGCTTCTGCGGCCACAAGCGAAAAGCTGTCGAGGCAGGAAAGCGGGGTGGTGGGAGCTGCTGACCTGCGTTGGACAGGTCTGTTGCAGGGAAGGGCAGCGAGATTCCCCGCGCCCCGGGTCTGCACCAGAGCCACCAGCTCCTGTCGATGATATACGGGCTAGCAGCGAAGTGCCAAAGCGAGCTGGTGGGGAGTGAGCTGCTCCAGAGCCAGCGCATCGCCGAGGCTCCTCGATCTCCTGAGAGAAGCAGGACTCTTGAACAAAAAAAAAACCCACCGAAGCCTGCGGTAACTCTCGGAAAACCCGGTCACTGCTTTACAGCTGTTTATACTTCAAGTGGTGTGTTTAAACCATATGTCAAAGGTTACACCGTGCGCCAGAATACGTGACAGCTTTTCAACGCGGCCTTTAGAGAAGAGCTCTGGGTGCTGGGGAGACGGGACGCTCGGCTGCTCCCGAGGTCCCGCACTGCTCCCCGGGAGGGCCGGAGCGGGAGGACGCTCCTCTGGTATTCCCCCACGGAGAAATCATTGCTTGTCTCATTTCTTCCACAGCTTCCTGAGCCGTTCCACCCACTCCCATCATCTGTTTACTGACTGGGGCATTCGTCCTTCAGTGATTTAATCAGGAAATAGAATAGACATCCCTGTAACACCACCTCCTATTTACATGGTTCCTGCGTGCACTGGGACCCCGGCACCAGACCTTCCCGAGCCCCGGCCAGCAGCGCGGACAGAAACCCCCAGGAGCAGGGAAAGGGACTTGCTGCCCGCACAGTCCCAGCAGACGTGAACTCCACGTTCCCATCAGATTTTTGCTCGGCAGAAACAAAGCCTCTGCTCTTGCGTTCGTGCAGAGAAATTAAAACAAGAACCAAACCACACGTGGATGGGACGCGGCAGTGCAGGAATCAGCCATGCAATTGCCCAGTCCAGCTGAGATGTTCAAAGCTTAACGAAGTGAGCTTCCAGTTAAGCAACAGTGAAGGTAATTAATGATTGAGGAGTAGAAAGAATTCTCTAAGAGACACCCATTCAGCAGGTGTTGCTGGCTATGACAAACTAAGAATCATCCCTTCTTTTCCAACGTGCAAATGTCTCACTAGGTGTTACGAGGTTCCGTAACGCAGGGATGACCAGCCCGCACAGACGCTTCCCACCTATCCCCAAACGTACGGGAGCGGCGTAGCAAGAGACGTGGGGAGCCTGTTTCTGGAAATGAGGTGACCACGCACTGCCTGGGCCCGTATTTTGGGAGCAGCAAAACAACAACATCCACGACAATATACATGCCCCAGGCAGGTCTGCACCGACACGGGGTGGTACAGATCATCAGGTGCATGTAGCTTCACCTGCAGCCTAGTTTCTACCCTGCCCTATTTTAAAGCCCACAAACAGCAGTTCCTTTTCTGCACAGATCACAGCAGATTTCTGAGCTAAATGGAGAGCTGCATCCACCAGCATCCCTTTCCCTTTGCTTCCACACCTCCCTCAATCCCAAGAAATCCTTGGTCGTTACACTGGGTCCAGCTCACGGTGCCCAGAGCTGCCTTCACGGGGCTCTTGTGCACACGCGGATGCCACAGACACCATTTAGGCTGATTCCCCTGCTAGCAAAATCAAAAGCAAAAGGGTTTTTTTAATGGTATCAGAGCATCCCTTTAGTTATTGATTGGAGAGAGACTTCTAAAAGGAAAAGGGATGGGGGACCCGCAGCAGCCTCCGAGTCACTGCCGGGCAGGACCTGGAGACTTTGTGAGTCTTTGAAAGTCCCTTCCTGGGATGTCCCCTGGCACCTTACCTCTGTAGACTCCTCCTGTTCATTTATCACTAAGAAAGCATCCTCGGTGGCCTGGCGCTTGGCGTCTGCGATGGTCTGCTCCATCCGAGCCCTCTCGGAGGCAATCATCTCAAACGCCTTCTGCTCGGCCTCCGCCACCGCCTTCTGCACCTCCGACATGGCCTGGCGCTTCACCTCGTTCACGGCTTCTTCTGGAAGAAAAGAGCAGCTTCACCCACCCGCCCGAGGAGCGGGGTGAGCCTCCGAGAGACGTCGAGATGCAGCGGCGTGCTCCCTGCGCGTCGTGGTCAGCATCACGACCGCTCCGGGGAGCGGCGAGGCCAGGCTCAGCCCCACGGGATCCCCACTGGCATCGTAGGGAAGGAGCAGAGCCCCTTGGAAAACCCAGGCGGGGGGCGTTGGTAGCCAGATGTGCACATCCTGGGGCGTGCCTGCAGCTGGGCTTCTCCTCTTTCTGCAGAGCAAATCTGCAGCATCTGTATTTACCTCAACCAATCCAACAGAATCCCTCGCCGAGGTTACTAGCAAA
Source organism: Pelecanoides urinatrix (assembly GCA_013400755.1). Classification (NCBI taxonomy): domain Eukaryota; kingdom Metazoa; phylum Chordata; class Aves; order Procellariiformes; family Procellariidae; genus Pelecanoides; species Pelecanoides urinatrix. Next base: position 556,118 of record VZTQ01000419.1, on the reverse strand, counting down.
CACTTACCAGCTTTTTTCCATATCTCTTCAGTGACGTAGCCCGTTCCTGACCTGCTGCTGAACTCCCGCAATGAATCTGTTGGAATAAGGGACACAGGGAAAGGTTGGCAAAGCCTCGTCTCACCCAACTGCTGCTTTAAGTGCCCAGTGGTACCTCGGTACATCGTGGGGCAGGGTAGAATTAACCAGCTAAAATTCAAAGCAGAGGATTCCTACAGTTAGAGTCATTCATCAAACACTCAGATGATAAATTACAACATTTAATTAGTGCCTTGCATAATTTATGACACTGTATAACCCATTTCCATCTCCTGGTACTCTATAACAACAGGCAACGCTTATAAATACATGCCATCAAACATCTGCACTGTCCAGAGACTTTGAGCACCAATCTATACGACCAGCAGTTTACATTAAACACGGCATTTTCCACTCCCAGGGACAATTCAAAGGCTTGAATCGATGGACAAACTGTCCTGCAAGACCTCTCATGGCGAGAGGTGTATACATTCCCCAGCACCCATAAGCCTGCGAAGAGCCCACGTGACAGATGGGGACCTAAACACAGACTGCAGCCCCACAGAGAAGCTTTTCAGAAGCCTCGTCCTGTGTTCTACCTGCATCCCTTTTTTTAAGGCTTCAGAGTAACTTTCCGAAGGGTCAAAACAAAACCTGATTCATGTCAAAGGCTGGTGGGAGAACCAAAGCACCCCAGGAAGGCGGTGAGGTTATTTAAGCCTGCGGCACACCTGGGGATGCTTCTTGATGTTTAACTGCACCTTCTCACAACAGCAATGGAGCTTGAAAATTAGCCCTAGGTCCCATGGGGGGAGAAAGCATCAACAGCATTCCCAATTTATTAAAAAAAATTAAATTAAATCACCTTTAACATGGGGCTGTAAGTATATTAGTCATGATATACTTAAATATAGAAGGGCTAAAAGCTGGCTGTGCTCATCAGGTCGTCACGCACGCCCAGCCACCCTGCAGGCTCGCCGCACGCTGCTCTGCAGTTACGGCTGGAGCCATCGGCGCTTCGTTTCCAAGAAACTGGGATTAATATATTCTGTTTCAGTTCCTTCTGCTTGTGTACTTGTTATTGTTTGCCCAGGAAATACTTGTTCTTGGGAACTATCGAAACTTGTTCAATTGCAGCTACATCTGGGCTGGGCTCCGATTTGGATGGTTCTTTTTGACATGCAGGAGGATTCACTCTTTATTTTGCATACGAACAAGTTGAATATATATCAAATTGAGATTTTTAGTTTGGCATTTATTCTTATTGTTAGAAAACATCCATTTTTTATTATCGAATGATCAGGGGTTTTTTTTCAGCATTTGATTTGCAGCATATTTGTTTGGATGGAAATTAGAATTACATCCAAATGCATAAAATAGACTTGTTTTTTGTATAGGGTCAAAACTCCTGCATACTGGAGAGTAAAAATAGTCAACTTTAATAAAGTTAAGTTGACTCCTGATACAAAAATAGAATTAATAACTTAGGTAGTAGCTCTTACACTTACAGCAGCCTTCGGTATTTTTAGAATTGGTAGACCTCGACATTTAAAATCCTTTAGACAAGACAGACTGGAAGGGGAAGAGGGGTGGAACCAACCACCTCTCCTGCCTTTTCACCCTCTGGTTTCTCAGCTTTGAATGAACCTGGCTCGGTTCGGTCAGCCAGCACGGCTCAGGGACAAGGAAGATGCTCCTCTCCTGGCACCAGCAGAAGGTGCTGCTGCCGCCCAAAGGTGCCTTCAGACGTCAGCAAATGCTGCTTCCAGGAGCTCAGCCAGGAGCTTCCACGTGTCCAATGACTTTTCAAAGCTTTGAGAACAGTTATGCACTGCTTAAGTATTTAATTTATATTATAATTTGCATATATTATGATCACTTTATGCCTAATATAGCTTTGTCGTAGTTAGACATCTACTTCGAAAGATCCTGGCACAGCACGCCCACCCCTCGCTTACCGCTGCCGATGGAGTCGGAGCTGCTGGGGCTGTGCTGCCGGGAGATGAGCTCGCTGCCCGCCTTCCGCGGCTCGGCCGTCTCGCTGCACCGCCTCTTCCAGTAGTTGAGCTCCTCCCGATCGGCCTCCTGGCAGCGCCGCAGCACGGCCATCGAGCGCCGGGTTTTCTCCACCATCTCCATGATGCAGTTCAGTGCCTGCAGGGAGGAAGGCGTTTTTCAGTCTTGCTGCCCGCTCATGAGGTCATCTCCCAAATTTCTCATCAGAGGGACCATCCCGGGAAGATGAAACACGAGGTCACTTCAAACGAACAGGCTCTGAGCACTTCGGGTGACGCAGTATTCAAACAGACAGGTAAGATTGGGTCCCGCACCCACACGTGCAGCAGTGATGCTGAGCAGCACCAGCTGGGAAGGAGGTGACCACACCTGCACCATGGGGCTTTGGTCACCGTAAGAGGTTTAGGGCCACGCTTCCAAAAGTGGCGGTGAAATAAAACCACTTTCCTATGGGAATAGGGTGTCCATGCAAGGGATGACTCTGATCCTGGTGCCAGCTCTCCATAGCCACATCCCAACTCACAAATATTCAGCTACAGGGCCTCTACTCCACCCCCCACTCCCCCAAAACATCAGCTTTAGAGCATAGGCAAGCATGGGGTCTCTCTGCATTTGTGATCAGAACTGAATTTCAATCCCATCTCTTTGAAGGAAACACTCCAGTGAAGTGCTTGGATGAGCAGCCTTGCTCAGAGGGAAAAAACAGACGGCAGAAAGTCTGCCAAAGTACCAAGTCTTGCTGTTGGTACCTAGTTGAGGCCCACAAAAGGCTGGCAACCCAGGAAAAAAAAGTCTTTAAAAAAATAATGATGGGTTTACTTATTCTGTAAACTCGACATCCTTGCTGCACGTAGCACATCTGCACGCTTGTTGGCACAGCGCTGGCCTGGGCTGCTGCAGAAAAGACCCGTGCGAGGACAAGGTTGGGTTTGGTTGCTCAGCCAGCCAGGGCAGCACGTGGCCATGCTCTGCAGGAGAAGCTCCCCAGCTCCAGACACTTCGTGCAAAGTGATTTTGGCTTCCACTGACCATGGGCAGAGAAAACCTGCCAGGAAAGTGCTACTGCTCCTGTCTGCCCTCCCCACCATCCATCTTCTTGTGGTGGCTTGTTCCTCTACAAGGAAAGCCTGGATATGGTATCAACAACGAGAAAATAACAAATTGGAGCAGGTGGAGCACTGGGCTGCTGCTTCTCACAGAGCTTCTCACACCTCCTGCCATTCCTTACGTGATCGAGATGCTTCCACTCGTCAGCCCACTCTCTCTCCGTTAAGCGGTGGTCCACCAGCTCGTCCTGGTATCCTCCATTCAAACCTGCAACAAACCACAGCCAGAAGAGTGATCAGATGGACCAAGTGCTTTCAGCTTGGAGAGGGAAGGTGGCCTCGAAGCAATAATAAAGAGCTATATTTCCAGTTACATATAGCTGAGATTTTAAAACGTTATCTCAAGGAGGTGGTTCTACAGGGGCAATTCCACGCCAGCGCTTTTATCCTCGTCTGTGTGACTGTCTCAGAAGTGCTAAATCCACTCACGGGTCTGGATCTGACCTGCTTGGGGAGCTGGCTCCCTTATTTTGAACCCACAGGAGCTCAGAGCTTGTGATTCAGGCTGCCCGGCTGGAAACACAGCGTGCACCTCCCACACACCCCTGGGGGGAAACGGGGCGGGGGACAGGCTCTGCTCTCCTGCTTTAGTGATCTTGGAAAAGTTAGTTTCCATTTCCCCGCCCTCCATTCTTGCCTGCTGGGTTGGCTATACTCAACTCACACACCGGGTCCTTCCTCCTCATCCTCGGTGGCTCCAGCCTTTACATGTACAGAGGGAAATACAAACTCTCAATCTTCCCGTTTTTAACCTCCCACGGTCAGTTGTTTTCTTTGAATTCCCTGCAAAAACTCTGCTGAGGACGTGCCCAGCATTCCACAGCACTGGTGCCACGCAGGGACCAATGCTGCAGCTCAACTGCTGGACCTCAAAGCTCCTACAACTAAAAGCCCTCCAGGTTTTCTCACCAAGACCGCCGTGCCTGTCCCGAATCTCTCTGTGCTCCAACATCTTGCTGGGGTCCCTGTAGAGGTGGGAGGTCGCGATATCTTCCAAGGTGTAGTGCTGGAGGGGCGGTGGGGTGGGGTGGAACTGTCCCGCAGGGTTCATCAGGGGGATTGTCAGGGCAGGGCTGTGCCGGGGCGCGGGGCTGATGGTGCACACCCTCTTGGCCGGAGGCTCCGACGGCAGCGGCTCCCTCTCAAAGCTGCTGTCTTCCCTTCTGCAACCACACCGGCAGAGAGAGGGATTCGTTAGCACCGCGTAAACGTACTCGGAAAGGGAAAGATGCAGATTTCGAATCAGCAGAGTTTGGGCAGCGATAATTTTACTGGGAGGTGAGGGCAGGGAGCTAAACCAAACATGCTCAACTTGCGAACAAATCCACAAAATGACCCTGTCAAAGAAAAAGTTCAAGATGCCCGAGTGTTGTGATTCATCTTTCTGAGCATGACCAAATTAAAATTTCACAGTTCTGATAAATTTGAGGCATGCTCCACATAATTACATAACAACTTTTAACTTGGAATAAAAAGTGGTGAAAATGAACCGCATCCTTCCCAGCCCTGACAGTGCCTCCGCTCGCCGCCTGGGGAGGCGGAGAACCGCTCAGCTTCCAGCTCGGGCTTTTCAGTGCTACCCAACAAGTCCCTCTGCCTTGGAACCTGCCTGGAAGAGGATCCCAACCTGAATTTGCAGTGCAGGAGGAGCAATCATCGGTGTTTTACTAACAGCCAGAATAGCTGTTGGGAGCGGTAAGATCCTACGGTTCAGCCCTGGATGCTGCTTGAAGTTTTCACAGCAGCAAAGTTGAAACAAAAGTCACAACTTCAAGAACTTGGCAGAACGACAAAAGCTGGTTTTTACCTGTCCGGACTGTGCCTCTTCCCATTCCCATTCACCTCGATCAGCAGCTCGGAGGAGTCAGCGGGGGACGTGGTGTTTGTGTTCAGCAGGATGTGCTCGTGCTGCGCCAGGTACTGGGAAGGCGTCTGCTTGGCAGCCCGGGCGCAGTGCAGCAGCTCTCTCTGCAGCAGCGGGAGGTTGGCCTGGAAAACAACGTGGGGCTGCTTTGCGCAGGCTGCGGGCAGGCGTTTCCAGCCATTCGCAGAAGGTTTGCTCTGCACACATAATACCTCGGAGCAATAACGCCTAGAGCCTGTGGCCCCCAGTCAGGATCCTCCAGCTCCTGGTGTCTGCACTGTCAGATTTACCCGTATTTTCTCAAGAGCTGAGGATGGCCTGACATCGGTGCACCCAAAAAACAAGTGTCACGGGAAGCATTCTAGCATCTAACCACCCCAGACATGCTCCGTATGCCAACTTCAAATATTCTACATCTGAACATTTGCAAATAAGATTATAGGATCAGTAGCTGCCGAATGGGGCTTGGCTTGTCTCCTTTATCCCTAACATACAACCAGACATATGTGGCACTCGTTTTAACGTTAGCTTTCCGCAAGCCAGTCCCACATGGCCACTGCTACAGTCTGTCTTGGACTTCAACAAAATTGCTGTGGTGCTTGAAACGAGCTTCCCCAGCAATGACACACTGCCAAGCGGCACAGACTGGCACACGGAGCGTCGGCAAGCCCCACCAGCTCCCTGTCACCTTCAGAAAGGGGATCACAAACGGCCGGAGGGGGAAGTTCGTCGCCTCTTGCAGCTTGCAGTGAAATTCCTCGATTGTCACCGTTGAGTTCTGAGAAAAGAAATTAAGAAATGAAATAACAATTTGTTCTTATTTTTAGATGCGTGGGAAACGGCTCCAAACGAACAGAACTGGAAGGGAGGCTGCATCTGCCACTACAGGACTGACAACGTTTGCATCGGATCCTGCCTAACGCAGCCAAAAAGACTCAGGCCAATGGAGTAGAAATGCTGCACTAGGCGAGGGGTGAACATTGCGCACAGCCGGGCGCTGTCTGGTCCAGCATCCTCCCAGCTCCGGAGGCAGAAACTGGCTCTGGGAGGCAGCAGGACCCAGCTGGCATCTCCTGCACCCTGGCCAGGTGGCCTGGGGCAGGCTGCGGGGAGCTAGACAGCCATTCCAGCTGCTCAGAGTTGCACACTTTCCTCTCCTCCCTCCTCCCTTTCAGCTCACCTCGTCTAAGCTATCCACCATCCACGAAGTCTCCAGCAGCCTGCTGCTCACCCCACTAGGACGGTCCCCCCTGGCCCAACCTCGCATCCCCTGGGGCCGTTCAGGCTGGGCGCTCCCTGGGACAAGCAGCATTTGATAACCTGCACCTACAAAGTTCATCCCTGCAGCAATGACCGCAACCAGTGGTGAGAACGACAGTCAGAGGAACCTGGACAGCTTATAATTTCTTTTCCAAAAGGGTAAGCTAAGGTACTACCCGACACCCATGGAAATATATATGCCTTCTTCCTTCAGCAGCAGCAGCATTTTGCATCCAGTGCTCAAGCACTGTGAAAGCCCCCGAGGCCACGGACAGACTCACGTTTGCTCTGCCCACGCCCACCCTGGAAGCAGAAATGCTCCAGGCTGCTGCAAGTCCAGCCACCTTCGCTGCACGCCGAGCCTCTAAAGAGACGTGCCAAAAAGCAGAGATCAGCTCGGGAGCAGCGCTGGGTGCCACACGGGACCGCAGCTGGGCAGGCGGCGTGGTGCTGTGCTCCGGGGTCTCGGTCCAAGGTCTGGGCTTGCACAGTATTTCTACCAGTCAGATTATATACCTGCAAATATTAGATACAATTCCACAGCAAGACCTTTTTTTGGGGGTTTTGAAGGGTGTTTTCAGCTGTCCATAGCTGCTAAAGGGCACAAGAGCATACACACACTGTTTGCACATGCATGCACTGCCACCAACCCCAAACCCGAGCGTGGGAATGCAGAAGGGCAGAAGATGTGTAAAAATTATTTACCAAGCCCCTTCCTGTAGCTGCACCTTCAGACTGTCACAGGCATGAGCATGACTGGAAGAATCATGCCTTTGGTGATGCAGATATGCAATCACACAAAGCAGCAGCACACCAGAAGCCCAGACCTCCTATTTCGCCACATCAGCCTTCCCATCCTCCACAGACCTTGGCGATAGTTAACTTTGCTGTGAAAGTGGGCTTGTTTTAAGATACGCAGGAGCAGCCCATAAAGAGGAAAAAAAGCCCATTAAATACATCACCGTGTATGAATAAATGAAATCTCTGAAGTGTCATGATATTGTCTACACACTCAGGAGCAGAGAAGGACTACCAGGTTTCCAGCGTGAGTCCCTGCTAGCGACAGGACCCTGCTTTTTCCATGACACCTCACTGCCTCGCCGAGCAAAGAGCGTTGAGTTTGAGCACACTGAAGTCAGGACTGGAACTGGCACCTCTTTGTATGGAAGCAGATCAGAGGTAAACTGATCCGTGGTCAGGGTCAGGCAATCATGAATCTGCACATGCAAGAAAACACTTCCCTAGTACAAAACTACTGGCTCCTCTGAATTGTGTGGAAAGTTTCATTTACGAGAGGAAAAGAAGCAGCTCAGCATAGCCCATGGCTTCCAGTGAGCCCACGGCACCAGAACTGTGGCCTTTATAGAAAAGCTTTGTCCAAATCCTTCCAGGTTTCCTTAAGTTTAGCTGCACACAAGCTCACGTCAAAGCCACTGGACAAACAGCTTTTTGAAATCCACCAAAGACAAGAAAAAAAAAAGAAGTCAGCAAGTTTAGCAGAAAGCATAAACATTAGAGATTCTTGCTCAGTCAACAGCTCTGCTTGTAAAGACGCAAACAGATAATATTGTGTAACGTGGGCACGCGCTGGCTGCCAGGATCCCATCGCCAAAGTGATCTGGCAAAAGCAAGGGCCGGTGTGGGGGCTTACCACTAACGCCAGGACGAGGGTCCGGACCTTCTCCCCGATCTCCGGCGAAATGTCGTTGCCAAACTGCTGCAGGGTGGTGAGGAAGCGCTTCAGCTTGCTGAGCTGCCGGGCGCCGCACGTGGCCGGGAGCTGCTGGTTTGTCAGCGAGGAGGAGGAGGAGGAGGAAGGACCGTTGCTAAACCTCTGTGGTGGGGATGGTGCCCCATTCAGCGTCGGGGGTGAATGGTTTATTCCGTTGGGCACTGCAAATGGGAGACAGAAGCAATACTGAGCCTCAGACGGGCACGTCCCTGCGGTCTGGTGTTTAAGAGGATCCATCTTCCACCCAAAAGCCTGCTGCTGATGGTTAATTGCTGCTAGCAAACAGGGCAAGAACCAGAAAAGGGGCTACGGCCAGAGCAGAGCCCGCACGCCGTGCCAAAGGGCACCCAGCGATGGAGCCGGTCACCGGCAACACGTGTGCCTTCTCCTCAACCTCCCCCTGAGCTCGGCGAGATGCTCTGCAGCCCCCAGCACGCGCAAGGCATCTGCAGGAGTTTTCCTTGTGGGATTGCTCAGTGGGATTTACACCACAGCCAGTGACTTCCCTGGCATTTCTCTCCTCCGCTCAGCAAGCTTCATATCCAGGGCCATCAAACACCAACTGCAGTAGGCCCAGCAGAGCAGGCACACCTCTGTTTGCACCTGAGCCAGCCCGGGGGACACGGGGTCAGGCTGCATAAAGCTGCCGCTGCGGCAGACCGAGCTGTGCCGTACACTCAAGCCCCAGGAATTAAATGTGCTTTAGCTCAAAGTTTACAGCCCTCGGCAAGAATTACCCATCAGCGTTTTCTGGCCTGTGTCAGGCAGAAAATTACACCAGACAATCCAATGATCCTTCCCAGCCACATCATTTACAATAAGTCATCAGTGCTCATTACAGTGGGGGTCCCACACGCAGATACTGCAGCTCAGGTGCCCCCACCTCACCCCGAGGAGGGCTGGCAGCATCCTGCCCCGCAGCGCCCGCCCGCCGTGCCTCCTCGGGGATTTACAGCGAGTTTCGCAAACACAGTTGTTTTTTCCAACCTGGTCCCATCTGCGACTTTGCCTCCTGTAAGCGGCGAGCATGTCGAAACAGACTGAAAGGCTGGAAGTTTGGGAACTCGGCAAGGGATTAGAATAAATTGTTGACATCCCCGCGCCGCCGTTGTGCAATCTAGGGCCCTGTCTGCAAAGCAGCTGTGTGCTGGGGCCCCAACTCAGTATAAACCCAGAATTTTAGAGATGAAAAGTACATCATCGTAAATACAGTTTTAGCTGATCCACTGGGTTATCCTTAAAAGCCCAGCCCTGAATGCTTTATGGATGCAAGCACTGAAGAGAAGGCCACAAACTATAAAAACCATCTCAAACGATGGCGTTCAGAGGAGAAGCGCTGAAGCCACCCGGCAGAGCTGCTCCTTGCACGTGGGGCAGGAAAAGGTGCGTGCTGTGATGGAGCAGCAACTTGCAAAAAAAAGATGCCAAAACTTCCACTGCAGCTTCACGAGAATCATACCAAATCCTCATGACCCCAGTGAGGGTTTTTCGGAGAAGGCGGCAGGAGGTGCTTGAACAGTTAAACCGCTCTGGGGCACGCCAGGGTCGGAGGCTGGAAAGGTTCCACGCACCTGGACGTGCCGTGGTGAGCACAGGAGGGAACCCGAGAAGATTAACCAGAGTCAGTTAAGATGCAAGGGAAAGATAAGGCTAAAGAGACCATCAAAGGTGGTTCCTGATAACCAAGGGGTGACAGGCTCTTTGGGGGCATAACAAAGACATGTCCTTTTGTAGACGGAGAGATGACAAAATGAAGGCGAAGGCCAAGATTGAGAGGATGGAGGATCAGAGGCAAAGCAAGCTCATGCCTGTTGTTATGGATCAAAGCAACCTGAAAAACTCCTGTCCCAAAGCAGCAAAGGAACAGAGATGTCCTGCAGAGATGGCACGTACCCGCAGGGTTAGCTACCATGGAGTACCACCAAACGCAGAGCTACGTCAGCTTCTGGCAATTACTCATAAAGAGCATTTCACAATAAAAGTGTTATAAATAGGGGGAAAGCCGCCCAGAGAAGCTCCTCTCAAACAGCGAAGGACTGCGCAGCTCCGCACTCTCCCGCGGCCTCGACCAAGGCGCATTACCCCCTTCTCTATTTCGCTTCCTCTTATTCTTTCAAATGAAAGACTAGGGAGAGCAACGGGCTCTATTTATACCCTGGGAGAAGTAGGGGCTGTGCGACCCCCCCGGGGGCTGCAGGGGACCCTCGGGAGAGGCTGCCAAGGATGGGAGCGGCGGACGTTGATGGACTTGGGCGATGCGACGGAAGCGGAGCGAGCTGGGTCGGGCCGGGGCTGCCGTTAGACGCAGCCCCCGTAACCGCTCTCTGCGTTTTCAGGCTTACCCTGCCTGACCCTCCTGCAAACGGCGTTACCGCAGGGCGGCTGGCAGTTATCTGATCCTGCACGTCGCCAGGATCTGCTCCGCCACAGACCACAGAGCCGGGCTGGGACCTCTGCTTCCAGGTGAGAAGACAGCACTGAAGCAAGTGAGGTGGTGTACCAAGACCAGTGGGGTTACTGGTTTGGGGAGAGGAAGATGCTAAATTCCTGGAAACACAAGAGTCATCATCTAGTCCTACTCTGTTAAATTCTGCCTTAGGTCCTCAACAGGCGAAGGCTTTCGCTGCTTCTCCAACCCTTTTTTGTTAGCAATCCACAGGCAGGCATGGCCTTCCTCCAGCGTGCTCCTCCTCGCCCGCCCAAGCTGTGGGCTTCTACACGGCAGGACACACACCCGCTGACTCTGACCAAGACCTTTGGTGCAACTGAGAAGTAAAAAAGCAAGAATGAACTTCACCACAGGTTGCATCTCTCATCTATCTTGGAAAGAGGCAATTAAGTCATCTGCAATCAGCAGATTCAGGCTCCTTGGCCCTTAACAGCGTGCCAAGCAACCGCACTGGAAAAATTAATTTCTGTCACTTTGCTAATGGTCTTTTTCTGCCTGAGCAAAAGGAGAGCCATTAAAAACCCCTCAGCGCATAAAAATGGGGACAACGTGTCTGGCGGGATAACCCGGCGATTAGTGCTATTGCCAGCATCACGCAATACATTAGTGTGTGTCCTGACAGAGGCTGGACTGTAAATCTCCGAAATCCACTGCCAGCGTGAAACTGTGAGATATCCCAGACACCGCCATGGACAGCAAAGCAATGCAGAACCAGCTAGGGAGACGCTCAGCACGGGGGGAAAAGAGGTGAGGAGGGCCTGGAAAATATGTACGTGCCACATGCGGCCGTCAGATAACTCCATGCCCAATAAAGTAAAGCAGATTTGCTCCAGAACAATGCTTTTTAAAAGACATTAAATGACTTAAATGTTCACTAAGAGAGAAAAAAAAGACTCTTTCTAGGCTATAAGAAAAGGCTGTACGTCCATTCTGTCCATAGAGTCACCTCTGAGCAACACCCTGCTAGAAGAAGTGGGTACGAGGCTCCACTACAGCTGGGCAGGACCAGGATTGACTGTGGCTTAACAGGAAAGATTATAAAGAGAAGATGGAGAAAAGAGAATCTGGATAGACAGCAAGGACTTTCCGATGCTGGGAAATTAAAAAGAGGAAAATTTTCTAATCTCAGCTGCAGAAATCCTGTCTGCAAAGTGAGATACAGCAGAGCGGGAATTAACTCCTCCAAAAATATAGTGAAAAGCCCAGCTCTTGGCTTGTTTGAAGCCAACCTGTTACGAGACTTCAATTTCTTAAGGAGTTTATGGCAGAAATCAAGGCTGCACCCGCAAAGAGAAGGACTCAAGGCAGCATCAGGAGCAAGGGGGTTAGGGGGGCATTACAGACCCTGTTATACGTCCTACACAGGTGGCAGAACAGCAGGAAAGGCCCAGTCCCCCCTTCCTCACAGCTGTGCAGCATGGCTAATGCTTGCCGTGCCGGTGAGCAGCCCCGGCCGATGGCTGAGACATCCCTGCTGACAAGCAAAGCCTTTCCTCCTGGCTAGAGCTGGTCCCCGGGAAAAGCAGCGTTACTGGGGTCTTACGTGCAGTCGGGGTGAAGGACACTGGCCGGGGGCCGCCGGGGTTCACGGGGGGCAGTGGCGGCATGTTGGGAGGAGAGGACCTGGACTGTATCTTCACTTCCACAGGCGATCCGGGCATCACTGGCACCCTCTTCTCACCAGCAACTGTACAAAGAGAAGATGGTAACGCTTAGTGACAGTCACAGACAAGCATTTCCCCACCCAGCACACGAAGTACAGTTGCGAGGGTGAAGACGAGAGGCGAGGGGAGGTCACGCAAGGCTCCCACGCTGCTCTGCTCGGCCCCGAGCCACCGCGGGGAAGAGGCAGGTACGGCCCCGAGCTGGGGGTGCTCACCCTCCCAGTCTCTTGACGGCATCTTCTCACCCCTCGTGCCTGAAGATGCTTCCTCAAAGTATTTCTGCCTGTTTGCTTTGCTTTCTGCCCATTTCAGATGCCCTCGATACTCCCCAGGCGTGCCCACACGCACCTCGCCAGCACGGGGTGCCGAGGTTTCACCTCCAGCCCTGCTCCCCAACCAGTAGAAACATGCTCCAAAGCAGCCAAAACAGCTCTCCGACCAGTTTTGCATGTTTGCTTTTTAAAAAAACAAAAACACCTCAAAATTAAACAATCCTGCACCTCCTCTCCCTCACACCGGGGGATTCCTCGCTGCCCAGCGCAGCCCCCCTGTGCCAGCGTGCACGCAGCCTTGCACGCGCCCTGTGTCCACGCTGCCTGGTCCTGAGGTGGCCTCGCCGGAGGAACTGGAACCTCTCTCGGAGCCATGCAACGGGCAACTCGGTTTTTGGGTGGGTGCCGGCCCGGTGTGCAGGGAGCATTGGAGCAGCCGTGCCAGCAAGCGACCGAAAGGGTCACAGGGTTGTAAAGCTGAGCAGAGACCAGCTATTCACACCCTCTCTCCTGCGTGCAGTCTCTAGTGTCTAATACATGGCCAGCTCACACCGCAGCTTCTTTTTTAGCCTCTGAGGGTCCCTCCTGGGGACCCAGGCTCTGGTGGGATGTCCCAGCTCAGCTGAACAGTGTGGCCATGCTCCTGGCTCCAGTGGCTAAAATCAGCCTCAAAAGGCATCCTTGGGAAGAAGAGAGAGAAAAGGAGGAAATATGTGCTTATGCAAGCCTTGGGCGTTTGGGGGATTTTTTTGGGGGGGTTGTTGGTTTTTTTTTTTTTTTTTTTTTCATCCAGACAGCTCAGCAGACAAAGCCTAAGCACCTCCGAAGCGCAGCTCCCATGGGAGGCAACACCACCCCAGGAGTGCTCCACGTCGGGCTGCCGGCAGCTCCGGCGTCCGCCTGGCTGCGGAGCTCGCGACCCCGGACGATGTGACGTGAGGCAAATCGCCCCTCCAAGAACGTGATCATTGCTCCCTGCTCCTCAAGCCACCGCTTGCCTTGTTCAATTAGCTCGCTAACGAGTTGTGACCGTGCTCCAGCATGTCCCGGTGCAGGAACACCAACGGGTTCCCAGCGCGCCCGTCTGCACCCCGGCTCGGGGGGCGAGGGAGGTGCCGACACTCATCTTTCACCTCTCCCCGGTGCATGCGAGCTGGGCTTCGGACCGGTGAGTTTTCTCAGGCAGTTTTTGGCTGTCGGCAAGCGGAAAAGTCTGCTGGAGCTTCAGGGCGGCAGCCACGCACACCGCTTCGGACGCAGCGGCTCGCACAGAAGCGGGCATCGCTGCTTGGCGAGGCGGCCAAGGGGGCTCCCCCTGCACCCCCTTGACGGGCGCACGGCTGAAAAACGACCCGTGCACAGGGGCTCTGTGCCGCCCACAATCAGTCCTGATGCCTCTTTAAGCCACAGAGGAAAGGTATTAAAGCGCATGCTTGTAATCTAATAAAATTAAATTACAATCTAATTTGTAATCCACAGTTTTTACGAATATCTATCAGCTGTAAGAAATTCAGCTTTCAAGTTCCGGCAAAGCAATTAAATGCTGTATTCCCGTAAAGCAGGGAAGCACTGAATAGATAGCAAAGTTTTGCACCGAAATACAACCACAAAACCTGCTACTTCACAACTCCTCACAACAAAAATGCTGCTTTTGAGAGCAGAGAAGACCTGAACTGGCGCCCGAGCCCTTCGTGCCGCTGGCCTGGAATCTGCTCCGTGAGCCACCAGCACCTGCTCTGCCACCACACACCAGGCACGAGCTGGCTCATTTATTTTCCTTATGGCAAGTCATCATTAACACCAGCAAGGGAACAAATGAAGTTCTTTACTCCTAGCATTTTTTTTGCTGTTTGCAGGATGATCTGTGGGAGGGGGAGCAGAGATGAATACACGCTGAAAATCCATGTTTTCCTGCCCCTTCAGTGCAGCTGGAATAACTGGGGTGGTGGGGCTGGAATCGTTATAAAACCTGCATCCACAATACTTCAATGGCAGAAAGTTTGTGTCTTTATTTATTTAAGCCTGCTTTCAAAAAAAAAAAAAAATTTCTAGGCTTTGCGTTCATGAACAAAGTGGGGAAATACTGAAGCCATGGGAAACTCATTAATTTTAACATAATAATCATATTAATATAATATTGCAAACACAATTCACATACATTTGGTCTAACTTCCATACGATTTAACACTGATGTGCAGACTCTCCCTGTCCTATCCATGCATGAATATGACATTCAGAAGAATAATAATGTATTGATATAGGAATATGACATCATTCATGCTCGTAGGTGCCTATTCCAGGTGAGTTTATTGACAAGAATGGGAGGAGATAAACCTCTCCCTTTCCTCCCTCTCTAAATAAATGCGGCAAAATAGTCAGAGAGCGGGTTTTGTGCATGAAGCTAGGAGCATTTCTACCACAAAAACTCTGAGTTCACTCACCTAGGCAGGGACGGGAAACGTTGCTAAATGACACTAATTTTTCAATCAAAACAGCAGTAATTGTGCCTCTCCACCACTCGGTGCCAGCTGCCTGATGACCATCAGGGGACGGAAAGATGTTTGCCCAGAATAGGGAATAATTGCAAAACCATGAGATAATACGTGAGAACCGCCGCCTGTTTGCGCCCAGCCCCGGGATGGAGACGTGAGACGCGGTTGACGCTCTTCTCTGCCAGCTCTCTGCCCACCTCCACGCCTGCCCAGCTGCAGGCACGCCAAGGAGAGCATCGCATCGCATCGCTCCCTGCCTGCTGTCAGCCCTTTCCCATCGCACACCCCAAAAACCAGTGCACTGCCACCCGCCCGCCTCGTTTGATCTTCTTCACCCCCTTCCCCAGGCGTATATGACCAACCTGATACTGCCATGCTCTGGAGGGAAACAGAGCATGAAACCAATCCTTAAGGTTTCTCCTCTTTCCTCCTAAAACGCTCCCAGGGCACATTAAGAAAGCAGAACTCATTTGGTTAATTTACAGGAGGGGGGTGGAAAAAGTCACATGGAATTTATAACCCCAAAATAAAACCAGCTACTGCTGGGCTACTGCATGAGACACCAAAATCAAAGCGCCTGAGAAGCCAACACCTCCTTTTCCGAGCTCACTTTGACAGACAAGAAGCAAACAGGATTGTTAAATTTAAAAGCTTCCTGCTAATGACCTGGGGCATCTATAAACGCAGATAAAAAACATCTTTCTAAAACTCCTCATTTTTAGCCTAAACACATCCATTTAATGAGAATCATGTGAGCAAACCAGATTGTGAACGAGGACTTGAGTCAGCCTCGAGTTGACCTGGGGCTAAAAATGAGCCAGGGAGATGGTCCCTGGAGAAACGCCGCCGTCCCGGTCTCCTTCTTCTGCATTTCACTGTTCAGAAATACTTACCGGCTCACCAACAGCGACATTTTGGCGCTGCCTCCAGATGCACAGAGAGGATGCTGAGATGCTCCTCAAAAAGCCTGCAAGTCATTCCACCATATCAGTCATCTGAAATGGTGCTAATGAGTCAAATGCCATAATAGATTTTTGGATGATGCTCTAAGAATAATTCTTGTCAATGACTGAATTCTCCAAGTGTCAGAGCAGGACACCTGCCTAAACTGGAAACACTGGGTTGTTCTCCTTCAAGAACTCCTCCTTCCAAACCCTACCTGGACTTAGAAACATTTACAAATGTTGTGTCGTTATTTTTCAAGCAGTGCCTGCAGGACACAGATTGAACGTGTTTATGGCACAACATTTTTGCCGTCAAGCTGCGTCAGAACTTCGCAGTGACACGTGCTCAACTCTGCACCCAGGACCTGCAAAGGTTAACCACGGAAAGAGGCGTCAGCGACGTGGCCATCCGGCTGGGTGAGAGCTCCTTCCCAACCTTGAACACGCTGGAGTTTCACATGGGAAGACAATTCACTCAGAGTAAAATGAAACCCGATCACGGAGATGCTGTTTTAGTCTTGGCTTGATGCAAGAATTTCATCTTTTCCAAAGCCGATGAAGCCTGAAGACCAGATTTCACAGCGACTGGAGTAACATATTTCAGATGCTGCAAAGCTGCTGTCTGGGTAAGGACAGCTGTAGGCACATATCAGTTTATGCTGCGTGCCCTATATATTCGCGTGTCCCATTTAAGGAGCCCAGGTGTGCAAGAGACTAGAAAGCCCCAGAGCTTTGAATACACCTGAAACCCTTCATCCCTCTGCTCTCCAGCGACATGCTGAAAGGCCCCGGTTTTATCTGACCCTCCGCGTTGACTGTCGGTATGCACCAGATTTCCTTTGCTGCTCCAGTTCTCAGCCTAGCATAACAAATTAAAAAAGAGCATATGTCAAGATTAAGTGCAGCTGATGAATTTCCTTTCTGAAGAGGAGAAAGAGCTAAGTGAGACAACAGGACAGCACGCCAGGAGAAAACCCGGGGTCTCGACTGGTCCTCAGAGAAGTCCCACTCCTGCGCTCCCGGGGGACCAAGGCTCCAGCTCCTCAACACAGCAGCACATTTTAGAGGGGGCAGTTTCAACACCCTCTCGAGACAGATTTCATCATATTTATTTTCTTTAAAGAAGTCTTCCACCTATGGTGGTTAGTACAAAGAGAGTGTTGCTAACCTCTGAAGAATGGCTAGCATTTACTCGCATTGTAAACTGTATAAAGAAGCCGCCTTATTAATCTCTTCATGCCTGTGGGTTTGAGAAAAGGGAAAAGGCACAAGAAAAAAAAATAATGACAAGTTAGGGAGTATCTCAAGTACACTGGAATTTAAATTAATCCTTACGTGCCTTTGGCAATTAGAGAATAAACTAAGTGATGAAAAAGAAATAAAAACACTGCATGAGGAAAACTGGATGTTACCTTCCCCCAAAAACCAAGATAAGGAACTAGAGAAGAGAGCCAGGAACAACCCTGGGGGGCAGACAGACACGAACAGTCTCCTCCCCACCCGCTTCCCGAAGTTCAAAATACAGTTCCGACAGACAGCAGAATAGTATCAGGATGGGAGGTTTCTATTTATTAACAAAGCGGATCGTGAACCTGTCTCGCACCCTTGCTGGGGCCGCGGCTCCCAGGTTGGGTCTCTCATACGCCCGGTCGCATCTGGAAGAGGTGATGGGCATTTGTGAGGTGCCGAGGCTGGGGGTGCTCCGCGCTGCAGGATGGTGCTCAAGAGAAAGCCTTGATCTAGCTGCCACGGCGGAGCCGCGAGCTTGCCAAGAGCAAGGGAAGAGAGAAAGAGCCACTGCTACAGTGCAGAAAATGTGGATGCTTTATACAAACTTACACCAGAGCGTCTGCATAGGCACAATTTAATATCATCCAGCAACTTCTATGAGCGAGCACGTGGAGTATGTGCAGGTTCTCAAACACTGCTATCAGCTCAAGACAGTAAAGCCTTTCCTTCTCCCTCATGGGAAATGGATTTACGGTCTGTGGCTGGGTGTTTGGAGGGCACATACAGCATGAACATTGATATCTTCAAGCCGTTCTTGACGCAGGTGTAGGATTCTCCTTGATTCACTGTCGCGAGAGTTAAGACGGAAGGAGGAACCTGCCTGCCTGGAGTGATTTTGTAGATTCCATTTAGAAATAAGCTGCACCGAGTGGGAACTGCTTCTCGCAAACCCATTTGCCAGACTCGAGCACTCCAGCCTTCTGCAGAAGTCAAAACATGAAACATATTGGAAGAAATAAGAGAAAAACATTAAACATGAGACAGCACTGCCCAACCGGCAGGTACGCCCAGGTAAGGGTTTGCTTTTCCCTGCAGTCTGCAGGACTCAAAATCAGACCTTGTCAACAAGGCTTTGACCACTAAGTGGTTAGATTGAAAGTCTGTAAATTAACGAAGTTTTGGTTTTCGTTGATGTATTTTGAATCAAAGTCTGTGTACGAGGGTTTGCCCAGCAGTTCAGAGTCTCAGGACTGAAAGCACATAATGGTTTCATGCAGAAAGAAAAGGTTTAATCAGAGCAGATGTTTTTAACTTTCATCTAGAACAGGCAGAATATGCTCATAACCTAAAAAGCCACTCCTCATATCAAAAAGTTAAGAGTCCCAAATTCATACCTGCCTCTCGAGGGCAAGGGACTGGAGAATCGTCCCAGTAGCAGCAGCCGAGGTTAAATCTGGCAGGAGAAATTCTTTGGTGACCCAGGACAGACAGACAGACACCCCCAAGGGCGATTCAGCCCATCCCAAAACATTAATCAATGCAAGGGAGATAAGCCACACTCCAGACACACCTCTCTTTCCACTGGCCCTACCACCTCAGATGACCACTTGGACTAGAGGCATGAATTATAGATTGCCTACAAGTCAGCAAAACGAACCCTTCCTAGAAACACTCCTTTGAACCAGAGGCTTGTTTCCCCACCATTTACATGGGTAAGAGTCTCTGGTTTAAGATAAAGTGACGCAAAGCTTGTCTAAATGGATAAAGAGACCATTTGAAGACGGAAACAAAGGAAGGACCCACCGCAGCTGGCAGGACCCTGCCTACAGCCTAGGAGAGCTGTTTTAAGATAACCAGCTCAATGTATCGGCCTGCAGAAAAAGCCAGGGAAATGGCCCAAACCCATCCATTCTAGCCCAACCACGTCTATGATGAAAAGGACACGCTGCAGTTGGCTTGCGTCACAGGGTTCCCTGTTGATAGTCTGAATGCAAACGAGAGGCAGCATCAGTGTAACCTGACCTGATAATGTAAATAGGGTGAAATGAAATATGGTTCACCACCTCCCCAGCTTTGGCAAATGTTTATTTTGAATAACATGCTTATCTGCTCCAACTGCTCACCATCTGTTTTCAGTCTCCACCAAGCTAATATTTTTCACATTTAGGAACTGAGAAATGGGAAGAATTACATTTAAATTTTATTAACATCTTTCCTCCGCTCTAAGGTTGCCTTTCCCTCCCCTTGACGGCTCTAAGCCATCTGTAGAGCACCTTTGCAGTTCTCGAAGGCATACAGACAAGAGGTTATCTACATGCAAAGCAAGAGTATCATTACTCAGGCTTCCAGAAGACACCGTTTATTGCTACGCCACTGCAATTCCTCCATCACCTGCTTCCAGACAGCTTCCCCCAAGCTCAAACTGAAATCACATTGTTGAGGAAAGAGCCAATATTTTATCTTTTTGCAGCATCACTGCATCAAAAAGCGATGGAGGGGGAAGACTGAAGATAAGCATCGGAAACAAGGCAGCCAATACAGCAGCCTCAGGAAAAAAAGGATGACTGGGTTAGTCCCAACTTGGTGGAGAGGGAGATGTTAAGAGGTTTGCAGTCAAGATTACATTTCTATGCAAATATTGACATTTGCATGTAAGGTGATTTCCAGAGGTCTCCCTTTGCTTGAGTCAATAAATGATAATTTACAACCAGAACTGTGAGACACGAGCGTGTCACATAAACAGGTCAGCAGCAAATACTGGTCAACTGAGGTCCTTCTCCGTCCTCCTCCCTCCACGCCAAAGCACGGAGTTGGCTAAGATGATACTACAGCATCTGTTGCAGTGGGTGACATGTTACTGTACGGATACTTCCTCCACTAAATGCAATCAACCTATTTTTACCCTGTTTAGCTTGGTTTTATAGCACATCTAGGCTCCTGAGCTGTAAGATGCTGTGGGAGTGGAGAGGACTCGGCACCTCGCAGGAGAGCCTCGCATCACACAGGAGGGAGCTGCTGAGCCTGGGATAGGCATTTTATAAATCAAAAATAAACGCATGTATCTCCATTGCCATCTATTCCTCTCCCACACACAGCTGTTTCACTTTAAATCTCAATTCAATGTGAAACTCAGATAGAAGAACTTGAAAGAGCAAAGTATGTTATCGTTTGCAACCAGTCCAGAAAGCAGTTAATAAGGGAAATAAGATTAATAATTTATTCCTGAAGGCAGACTGCAGATCTTTATCTGTCTTGCCCTTCAGTGATTTTTATAAAAACCTATTAATGTGCCTGGCTCCACAAACTCATCAGCAGCACAGGCTGGGCTTCACAGCAGTTCTCTTCTCTCACTTTCCCACCCAGACAAGACGGTTGCAGCTCCGGCTCTGCCCTCGCCTTGGCCATGGCAGACCCACCAGCACAAACCCACCTGCACGGCATCCCTGCCTCCTTAGCCCTGGTTTCCTCCTGGTCCACAGACTCACACCAGGGCCAGCGGTGCAAACCCATGGATGCAGGATCCACCCCACAAACTATTGCATCCAACAGCCCCCCAGAGCGGGGTATAGATCAAGCCCCCCAAATTCTAGTCGTCTTGCTTCTATAAGAACACAAACCACTTTGGTGTGGTAGCCCCCACTCTCCTGCTCTCTTTTCCATGAAGGAGTGAGGGAATAGTTACTCGGACCATGAAAGCTGCCCTGAAAACCATCTACACACGGTGTGGCAGCCACCCAGGAGCTGTTGCTGCTCTTACCAACCCGCCATAGCAATTCCCTTCCCACACTGCCAGTGCCCACGCAAATAAGTTTTGGGGACCCAAGTTCATCTCCGATGTCCCTGCCAACAGCTTGTGCCCATCGGCTCTCTCAAAGGGATGCAGCCAGCACCGCTGGGGAGCCCGCGATGCCCCAGGGCAGGGAACCCTCCTCATCCTCGCCAGCCACTTGCTCTGCCCCCATCCCCCCCGAAGGGAGGGATGTAATCCTGGAATATATCCCAGCAGAATATATTCCTGGAAACCAAAGCCTACAGAGCGGCCAGCGTTTCAGTTTTAGGATGGGAAGCGCTTTGGGGGCCGGGGGGAGCGCTCCCCCCTCCCCAGAAGCACCCCTCTGGTTGCTCAGACCTCCTTGGCTGGGGATGTAACCTGGGACACGGGCAGGGGCTGGGCAGGGCCGCTGTGTTCACACAAAGCCAGAGATGCTCGCTAATTCATTTGATTAGTTACCGCTAAAGTATTTTGGTAATCTTTCATTAGTTCATTGTTCCATTTAAAGTTACAGAATCAAGACTTTTTAAATCATCCACTCCTATTACAATATTAAGAAATATTTACTCCTCCGCACTATTTACTTATTAGGCTAAAGCACTCTGAATGAAAAATGAAAGCAGTTACAGATATCAAACAGGCAATTATCACAATCATGGAAAAATTAGTTCTTAAAAGTCTCAGCCTGCTGCACTGCTCTCCAAATCCTCCGACTCGGAGTGAAACGACAGTGGCGGGAACAAACTTTCCAGATGGGAACATCTGTCTCTCATTTGCCGCAGGGAAGAAAACACCAGGAAGATTAACGGCTCCGGTGGAGCCCAGACACAACACGTACAAAAGGGATACCATTTAGAAAGAGACTTGGAGCAACAGCTCAGTATCAAAGATTTTTTTTTTTTTTTTTCTTCAATGATTATTTTGTGGGGCTTCTACATACAGGGAAATGTTATGTCAGGAAAAAAAGGAGCTTGAGTTTCACTTATAGTAAATGCTATGTAGAGCGAAAGCAAGAATTGAGTTAACCATGCTTATATGAATGATACACGGCACTTTTACTATCTCAGATACTTTTGAGATATGAAAAGTCATTAAAAAGTTTGGCTTTAAGGGGTTACCCCAAAAAGGCCTGAAATTGCTCCCTGCCCAGAGCAGCAAGGCCACGGACGGGGTGATTCGCCCCTCTGGGGTCCAGAGAGTAAACACCACGTTTACTCCAGAGAGTAAAAAGTGACCCAACATGTGGGAAACTCATAGCTGGAGGCCATGCTAACCCAGCCTCCATGGAGAGTCCATTCCTCTTAGCAATATTCTTCAAACACTGCCGCAGGTTAGGGACCACATTTAGGAAGGCAGGCGGGCGTTTCGCCCAGGCTCCATCCTCTCCAGCCCCCCGTGCACACACCGTGCAGCCCAAATGGAAGCGTCGGACGCTAATGCTCACTTCTGCCACGGTTCAGCAGCACAGCAAACGTGCAAGATGTGCAAGCCATCCTCTACACATCCTAACACCAAAGCCACAGCTCTGCCCCGCTCCACACCCAGCATCGGTGTATTACAGCCTTCCTCCCCGTCTTTGACGTTCCTCAGCAGCACTTTTTGATTGTAGAGGTACCCATTATATACTCATAAACTCTCTTATCTCTAATTAGCAGCCTAGCTCTTGACGTCTATTCAATACCCACCTCTTTCAGCTGGCGTAAGCCCCCTCTGGAAGAGCACCAGCCTGTTGTACAGGGTAACAACATTAAATGCAGTTAATTCTGAAACAGGACCCAAGTGTTGCAAAAAGAAAACTTCAGAACGGATGCAACTGCCCTTAAAACTTTAGACTTTTGCAAGCACTGGTTTTAAACCAAAGTTGTGTTAAACTGTGCTAAGGTATAAAGAAACTAATTTGTTTCCAAAAATCCTATAGAGGAACAACTGAGCACTGTAATTTTGAGAGTGGAAATCTTTTTTTCTTCCTGCTTAGGCTAAACGCTGTAGAGTAAATAAAACTGCAACTTTTGTACCTGTAACATTTTGGGCGACCCAGAAGGGGGAAAACACAGTGAAACAAGCTCTAACTTTTGAAAGCATTTTCCACCTTAACAGAGGCTTTGAGACAGCCTTTAGGATGTGATTTTATCTAGCACTCATAAATCCTTTTAAAACTTGGATTGCTGGGCATTTAACAAGCAGCTCCACCCTTCTCCTGCTCTCCAGATGAACACATACGTACCAAGCTCCATTTTGTTACCTTCCTCTCCAACCCAGCAGTACCGGAAAAGCGGTGGTAGAGCCCAGGGAGTGGTGTTTAATTGGCATCCTCTTATCACTAATTAGCTCCAAGGGGCTCACCATAATGGTCAATAGAAATGCATC
This sequence comes from Pelecanoides urinatrix, assembly GCA_013400755.1. Taxonomy (NCBI): domain Eukaryota; kingdom Metazoa; phylum Chordata; class Aves; order Procellariiformes; family Procellariidae; genus Pelecanoides; species Pelecanoides urinatrix. The sequence continues at coordinate 532,932 of VZTQ01000419.1, read as the reverse complement.
CACTGATTTAAGCGGGCTTTGGAGCAGCAGAGATGCTGGAGCAGACTCCTAGGAACGACCCCGCTGCAGCCGGGGGAGCCCAGGCCACCACCGTGGCTCCCCGTGGAGGAGCCAGCGCGGGGCCACCGCCGCTGCAGCCCTCGCTGGGCTTCTCCGGTCGCAGGTACGGGTCTGGAGGAGCCTTGGGGAGGCTCTAGGGTTGTCTCACCCAGGGAAAGTGTTCCCGGAGGCTTGTGGCTGCTATGCAGCTTCTCTGCAGCGCATCCTGCACAAGAGCCTCTCGAATTCACACTGCAATTAGAGGTGTCCGAGCAGACACAACATCAGCAATGCTCGTTGCTTAAAATCCATCAGCGAGACCTCGACAGAAGAGATTTAAGCCACAAATTCATCTCACTACAGCTCAACAAACTCCATTTGAACGTCTGGGACCCCATGCCTCCTGGGTTGCCCTACATCATTCTTTAACAAAACAGTTCAGAAAAGGGGAATCTGCAAAAAGCGTTTCAGCAGCAGCAGCGCTGCGATTTTGCGGCGCCGTTCTGCTCGCAGCCGGCTGAGCCGAAGAGCCGCCGGTGCTGCAGAGCAAGGCCACAGCTACGGCACTGCAGCAGCGCTCGCTGGCAGTGCGGCCCCCCTCTCCCTGCCAGGCTGCCGCAGAAAGCTCCGGCGAGCGCTGCGAGTCCGGCATTCCCACGGCTTCCCCAGGGGAACCGCGTTTCCCACTCAAGCCCCTTCCCAGGAGATTTTTGCTGGGTCCTGCAGCTTCCATGCTGTTTGTCTAGTTCAGTCCTGGAAGCTAGGGGGGGAAAAAAAGGAGGAAAAAAAAAAAAAAAAAAAAAAACCCAAGATGGTCTATTCTGAGATACCAGGCTAGCGACCCTTCTTTTTCACTGCCCGGTGTTTTATATCCCAGCTCTTAAGTTTCAGTAGGAAAAACCAAGTTGTGGAAGAAGAGGTAATTTTCTAGCCAATTCTGTAAGAAATTTAGCAGATGTCGAGAAAGATGCCGTTTCTGGGTCAGCGCAGCGAGAAGGCTTCCCACCAGCGGTCCCTCGCTGCAGGACGAATCCCTGCCTGTGCGGGGGCAATCATTTAGGGAGTTTCCTTTGAGAAAAGCATCACATCAAGCAGGGGCCATTTCACTTCCTGGTGCATTTTTAACCCCTGACTCCAAGCAGCGAAGCGACGATGTGAAGCCTCGTGCCGCAGTGCCGGGAGAGCTCGGATCCCAACGCCGCGGCTCTCGGGGCTTCGAGTCCTGGCCACCACTGCGCCTCTGCTCCCTCTTAGCTGCTGGGAACCAGTTTGGTCACACGCAGCACCAGTTCCTACCAGGATGTGTACAGTTTGGTTTTGTTTGTACGGAAGCTCCCACAGATCGTTAAGAGGATCTTTCGAACCAAGAGGTCTCAGGGAAAAAAATCCCTGTGCCCCAGACCTGAGGCTCCTGGCTGCAGACAGTCAGTTCAACACCCATCCGCTCTCCAGCACCCCATGGGGGAACTCCCAAGCAGCTCATAACCACGACACTTTGGGGATCAAAATTGCAGGTTTTCTGCTCTTCTTCAGAGCCCGCATGAACCAGGAGGGGCATCAAGAAACACCACGAGCAGGTCCCGCAGTGGACAGAGCTGCCCAGGCAGCCCCAGCAGCACCCTGCGGGGCAGCGGGAAGAGCACCCACTCGTGATGAGCGATGGCATGGCCTGGGCTGGCAGAAAGCTGCGGACAGCAAGGTCTACTGAGTTTTGTGTTGTCAGAGAACCCAGAAATGCTTCAACCACAGCAAGAGGAGAGACAGCCCTTGTCTATACGAGCTTGTCTTTTGAGCTGAGCATCCCTGAGATTAGAACGCACCTTCCTACGATCCTGCCTCACTGGGTACAACAAACATGGGCACTGTCCATGACTTGGACAAGTTCTCAGTCCTGCACTACTCAGCCTGACTGGAGAGGCAAGTGCAGACACACCTCACAGAAACATACAGTCTACGTAGGGCAGAGCCGCAGCGGAGCACCTCGGGAGTTCATACAATACAAGGTAAAAGGGGAACAGCCTGAGAATCATTAGAGGAGGAAATAGTTTCATTTAAAATAAAAGGATGGATTCAAAACCACCACAAATTCCCCTTAAAATCACCCAGTAATTGAAGATTTAAGAACTTTAAACCTGGTTACTAAAGATGTGCAAGAGGAGGTTTAAGTCAGAAGCTTTAAAACAACAATTTAAGAATACATCCCTCTCTCAGTCCTCCATCTTCCAAGCCCTGCTGCTTGATGATTTGGTTCCCACCACTATAAATCAACCTAAAAAAAATCACCACTGACCTCAGAAAATAGCCAGTACTGAGCAAATCTAGATTTCTTACAGCACCACAAATGCCGCTGAGCATGCGGGGATCTGAAGCTCATGAGAACTGGTACAGCAGATCTGGCGTCTAAGGGGCGAGGGGATCCCATGAGTAGAAAACACTCAAACTGAGGAATACAGGAACTGAGATAAAAAAGTCTATGCATACAAGACAGACCCAAAGCGCCAGCAGCCCAAGCACCACTACCAATAACTGGTAAATAATGCCACTTTAAAAAAAAAAAAAAAAGCAAGGCCATTTCTTAAAGAAGTGAGAAGATCCCAAGGCAGAACACCACATTTAATCCATAACAATCAATTAGACCACAGAGACGCACAAATAACAAGACCAAGGACACCCAAAGCTATTACCAAAAGCCTAAATTAAACTAGAAAAAACCAAAACTGTTTGTTAAGCACAGAACAGGTACAAGTCCTGAGCACCTGGAGAAGGAAGCAGTCCAGAAGCTCATAGTCAGAAGGGCTAGTTTAGGTGAAAACAATGGTCATTTCTGCAAAAACAAAACAAAACAAAACAATCTAACCCAAAACAAACCACCATCCAAGTTCTACCACAAACCCAAAATGAAGCAATCAAGGAAGGACACAGAAAAACAATCCCCTGGGGTCCCTGAAGTCCTATCGTTTGCTTTCTTTTCCAAATACAAAGCAGAGTCCAAGAGTCTGGATGGAGGCTGAAGAGCAGGAGCTCACCCACCGCCAGCCAGCTCCAGAGCTGACATTCCACCAAACTTTATCCAAAACTGGGCAAGTTGTCCAAGAAATCAAGCAGGAACTTGGAAAAGACTTGGGAAGTCTTTTTCATCCCCATTATTTACAACTTCCTACAAGTGCCAAAGTCCAAACCGAGGACCACAAGCGTTCCTCACCCCACAGCCCACTGTGGCTTTACTACTGCAGCCCTTGCACCGACGCCAGCAGTGCTGCACGCACCAACACCCATCTTGCTCTCCCGTCAGTGTACCTACGGTAGCCAAGACTTGCTAATCACGCCATAACTCACGCTGGCTCTCTTTGGAGAGCATGCCGCATCCACTTGGGTGCTAAGTACATTAACTGCTGCCCAGCTAATATTCACTCCCGATCAATGACACACATCGGAGCCCTGCCAAGATGACAATTTTGCCTCTTAAAAATCTCACTCCTCACGTCACTACACAAATTGCTCTTCCACTTCTCCCCAAACCCCATCAGCATGTGGAAAGCTTTCCACTGTCCGACAGAGCTGGAAGCACAGAAGCAACACATTTAGGGATGGGTTTTAGAGGTGTTTTTAGGAGCCTCATGATGTAGATGGGCAACTACACACCCACACCTTTAGGAGCAGGGCCACTGGTGTGGTGCCAGAGCTCCACGAGCCGGCATCTCCTGCAGAGCCCAGGCATGGAGAGATGGGGGTGGACAGGAGAGCCACTAAACCTCACTACTTCTTGGCCTCTTCAGGGAATGACCCCAGCAGAGATGGAGGCACAGCAGTAACTGTCTCTGCTGTGCCTCTGTCCCCTCTCTCTCATGGGCAGCAGAGGTGGAGATTTTCCATGGATAACCTCTGGAGATTCAGTGATGCACAGGGACCACAGAGTGAAGGTGTTGGCTCAGCTGCTGATGCACTTGCTTTCAAAGCACCATGCCGTAACACAGCACAGAAGAGTTTCCAACTCGTCATTCTTAGGGCTTGTTCCTAAACTAGTTACTAGTAACCTGCATTAGCCTGCTCTCCATCAACTGGAGCACAAGGGAAAGACAAAGACGATGTTAAGCAAGAAGCGCAACCACCAAAATTGCAAATCCAGGAAATAAAGAGCCCACCCCACAAACAAACAAAAAAACCCCATCAAAACTCCAACTTGTTTTAAACTGCTATTTTCCTCCCCCGGTCACAGCAAAGCCTGTGACACAGTGCCTATAAATTTCCTCTAATGATGCAGCAGCAAGGCAGAGACCCATCTGTGCTTGGGCACAGGTGAGACTTTTCACTATCGTGTAAGTGCAGACTGCCTTTCAATTACGCTCACCAGCCCATTAGGCAAATTAGATTTGCATATGAGAGGATAACTAGAAAGTCAAGAAATAGGCCCTGAAGTAAAAGACATTTTATAACCTACATATCCCTGGGAAGATATGGACGGTAAGGTTGCTATTCAACCCAGGGCTGTGTTTGATGTTCATGTTCTCCAGGTTTCTGCTCTTAGCGCTGGCGTATTTTTGAGGACGGTCTCTTCAGCACGCAGAACTGAAGCCAGACAAAGACATCTGTGTACCCTGCATCCCCTCCTCCCTAAAAATACGCCCATTTCTGCAGGGCTTTGCATCATTTGCAGGTTCTGCCTTGCAGTATGCTTGATAGTAGATTAAAATATTACTGGCCCCAGGGAATTTAAATTGATTCCACCTGGGTTTCAATAAATATACCACTAAACTGCAGAATTATTTCCAGCACCCTAAGGTGCACTGGCGCATGCTGCCCAGCAGTATGGGATTACACTGGTGTCCCATGTCACTGAGGACATTCATGTGGACTAAACGGTCCTGCTCAGGTGATCCTGAAGAATTAATCTGCCCGCACGTACTATTTTTTTCCTAGTGAGTGTATGCAAAACAGAGTCAACCTAGCTCATCTCCCAGAATCCAGATGGCACTTGCAAACCTTGTCTGTGTATCAAATGTTGTTTTTTAGATCAAGTGTCCCTGGTTGACAACACAGAACTTCACGATGCTATCTTTAGAGAGGCTTCTCTGCAAAGAAACACCCTTAGAGCATACTGTACAGGGAATATGCTAATGTGGCAGGGTGGTTTTGGCGGACGCCAATGTATCTGTTTCTGGGAGCTCAGATACCCCAGAACAAGCTGAGCCTGGCTGAAGATGAAGGGTCATCCAGCTCCCTTTTTATCACCAAGCCCCCCCAGGAAAGATGCGTCAACAAGTTAAGATTGCAGAGAAAGGTTAACGTACACCACTGGAGAGATGCAGGATGAGCTCACAGCAAAGTCCACTCACACACAAGAACTATGCTTACCAAAAAAACCTACTAAATGAGTTAGAGTAGTTGAAAACAGACAGCAAAATCCTAGACTTTTCATTCCTTCATTTCTCCTACAGGTTTAGAGATTCTTACCCTACTTTCCTGTTCATCTAAATGCAAGGGTCTGATAATAAACCAATGGTTTCTTCCTCAAAGTCTTCACTTCCTCCTCCAGATTTCATGTAAAGATAAAAGCAGCACATGCAAAGTAACTTCTTTTTTTAAAAACAGCCCATTAATAAAGAATAAACTCTACAAAACTTTCAGTTTCACACATTCCTGAGATGGTAATGTTACCCTCAACAAAAAAATTAGTAGTAGTTTTTAAAAATAACACCACCACCCCCAAAAAACCCACCATCCTGAGTTGTTTTCTATGCTCCTCAGCTCCAAGAACAAGAATCATTACCTGCATGTGAAAAAGCATGAAAAACCCCTGACCTGTACACACTCCCACTAAGCAGCAAAATGGCCTTACAAAAGCTGGGAGAAGACAAAGAAGGCTGCGGAAACAGAAAGGTTATGATACAGCTCGTCCCCAGGATCAGAAGAAGGTGACACCAACAGCAGCGAGGTGGCTGAAATAATCCCTTGCGCCTGCTGCTGAAAAGAACGTTTCAGAACAGCGACATCAGGTAAAGCAGCTTCTTTTGAAAAAAGAAAGTGATCCAGGAGGTAGCTCCTTCCATATTGCAGGCGCTCACAGTAAACACCATATGGCCTGTTAATTTAATTAGGGAGAAGAAACCCCCTAAGTTTGAGATTTGACTTTGAAGGGCTTAAAACAAGTATGAGGAAAATCGCTCAAGGTACTCTATTAGGTTGTCTTGCTAGCTTCATCTATCCTTCTGACCTGATTTAGCGGGTGGCTCACCCCACCCCACACAGCACCTCTAAGGAGGGATTTTTTTTTTTTTTTTTTAAGAAGTCCATTACCAGATGTGCACAACCTACACCATCGCACCTGTACGGCTGCTTCCCAGGAAGATCTGGGTGGTCCACACTGGGCAGGCAAGCCAGAATGGGTCTGTATCAGTAAAGAGGTACATGCCGTAAATAACTGCAGTACTTCAGTTAAACCCATCTCCTCAGATGCCAACCAGAATTTTTATTTTAAATCCTTCTCACAAACTGCACTGGTGGGTCCCACCCATCAAGGCAGGATGGACCTCAAGGTGGAGGCCAACCTGACAAATGCCAGAGAAGCAATGCTGAGACGCAAAGCCTCAGGACAAGTCCGTTCCCCACCTATAAGTGAGTTTGCATTTGCGAATCTTGAGGTCGGCCAACCAAGCCCCAGCCATTCCAAAAGATTTCTGTACCTAAGTAAAGACTCACTGCAACATCTACTTCCAGAGTAGCACAGGGACTCTTTGCCCAAAGGGGCTGTGTTATCAGAATAAAAAGTCATTGTCTGTTTTGAACATATCTTCCATGTGAAAGACATGGTGTGGGAATGGAAATTCCTTTCTCTGACTTGGGAAGAAAGCAAGTCTAGAGACTTGGTCATCCCAAGCATCCTAATACGGTTCCTCTGCTGGTAGGAGCTATTTTCTAAAGACTCATCAAAACCTGAAAAAAACTGGAGAAGTAAAGTAAAAAAAGTCTGTACTGATTTCCCTCTTTTTTGCTTCAACCTGGACAATTCACAGTTGTTAACTAGTTGCTCTGAGGAGAGAGGAGAACATCTAGGATCTTCTCCAGACAGAGGTTTGCATCCGTGTATCCGTACTGCCACAGGAGACCGTGGCACCACTGTCACGCCGGAGCACCCTGCCAGGTATCAGCACGAGCTGCCCAGGGCCACCCAGTGCGTCACCGGCAGGGAGCAAGGCAGATCCCAAGGAAGTGGCTGCTGAGGCAACACCAAGAACGCAAAGACACAAAACCTACTGATTATCTATGAAATAGCCTCACAAGCCGTAATGGCTGAGGCTTATGGGGCTTTGATGGGCTTTCGTCTTCAAGCAGCCTGCTCAGGCCCAGGCAGTAGCATGCAACACCTTGGTCGTGGTGCTCTGAGGACCATCATCCCCCAGCAAGTTGCTCTATCAGCAGCCACCAGCACAAACCTCGTCAGCTGCAATGCTGCAGGAGCATAACCCAACTCCTTTTGGGAGGCCCGGTGTGTCGTAAGGGAAACCCAACGTTTCTCCATAGAGGTACATACTCTGACTGACCGACCTCCAGACTCGGACGGGGCTTTGCCACCCAAGTTGTTCGGATAGAAGCACAGAGGAAAGCTATGCCTGATGCCTCCAGTGCAGAGACGAGCTGCCGCTCTCCTCCATTCCTGCCTGGCACGAAGTAGGTCGGGGCTGTGTGGGCTGGTCCCTCGCCACGGGACACGACCCTCCTGGACTCCTCGCTGGAGATGCTCCGAGCCTCTGCAGAGCAGGTTCATTGCCAAGTCCCAGGTAGCGCAGCAAGAGATGCTCCCCCTCCCTCTCTCCTGTTACTAACCGCAGCACATCTCGCCTCGAAGCAAACCCAGGCTGCTCCGTGCCACTCTGCCAGCGGGAAACCCAGAAGAGATTTCGGGCGGTTGGGGTTTCATGCAATCTGCTGCCCTGCAGATGAATCGTACCAGGAGAAAATCACGTTGTTCCTAGAATTTTGTAACCTGAATTGGCATGTAGTTTCTCTTTGGCTCCTCTCAACAGTTGACTACACTCACAAATTAACAACCCACTTGTTCAATTATTTTTTTCCTGTTCAATCCAGACCCAGGCTGGGATCTGTGTGTCCCTTTAATAGGTGTGCCACAGCAATATGCCAGAGACCAGAGTTTCCCATTTTCTAGTTAAAAAAAAAAAAACAAAAAAAAAGAAAACAAATAACCAAACATCTAAAGCCCAGCAGACTTCTTCCTGCTAGCAAGAAAACCTCCTCTCAGGACACTGCAAAGATTTAATTTACTACCAATTGCCCTCTGGTTATTTTACATTTATGGGGTGGGGGCTGAAGAAAGGAAGAAAGCAGGGAGAGGGTGTAATTAGCTTTGCTTGTAAAATGTTCATCCCAGTTGTAATTGCAACTGGAGCCTATCGGGGGCTTAATAGATTTCAGGGTTTTGTTCCTTCTGAGTGCTGAAGTGTCTGTGTGGGGTGGGGGGAATAAAAAAGGGGAAAAAATATATGAAAAAAAAAATCAATAAGTGGATCCTACTTCTTGCCACAACCCCATATGGAAGTAATCAAGCACAAGGGTGGCAGCTGGGGCCAATAACAGTCACCTGCAGTTGAGGGACATGGGGGTTTCGGATGGGTTTTTAATGCTAATTTCCTGGAGAAACAATGAGGGAGCGGGCGCGGAGCGGCAGCCGAGGGCGGATGAATAGGGACCAGCCGGAACAATGGCTGCACCTGGTGCCGGGAGCAGCGGCACAGAGCCGGCACGCGGCAGCAGCGCACGGCACATCTGTTCCCCGCACAATAACCCGCTCCCCCCGACGCTCCGCCAGCATCCTAAGTAATACCGGGTCTTTAAACATTCACAGCTTGCCATGGAGCAACAGGTTTGAGCTGTTTCGGGGCTGCAGCGTGCTCCTCCTCCTCCTCCCCTCGTTTGGGGCGAGCTCGGTGATGGTTATCAATACTTTTGGGGCTTTCTTGGGGTTTTTTTGGTGAAGGAGATGCCTTTGAAAGGGATGGCTATGCAGCATCCCACGGTCAGGTTGGTGGTGTCCTGTGGCTGGAAGGAAAACTGACTCTTGGCTTTGTAGTTTCCATAGGACCAGAGAGTAACCAAGCAGCAGATCTGCAACAGTCCTGGTTCTTCTAAGTCGTCTTCTGGCCACCTGTGACTGTCCTCCCTCAGCAGCACAAGTCCTGCCACGGACTCGAAAGACAGGAGTCCTGCAGGCGGGAGCGCGCCAAGGAAATTCAATACACATTATTCTAAAACCTTAAGCTTGGCTTATAAAAATGCCACTGCCCAGCCCAATAAAAGGCATGATAGTTACACTTTAAAATGCTTTGAAACCTCTGAAATCGCTATTGTCCTTTCGGACATAAGCTGCCGACACACAAAGCGGTGCTAAGGTCAAGGTCTTGCCTCAGAAAATTGCGTGCAGACCCAGGAACTGAACCCAAGCCTCTCCGTGCTGTACTTGAACTGCGGGATCATTGCTCACCAGTTCTTCCCGGCTTCTGCTCTTGCTCTAAACAAAGGGTTTTCCAGCCATTCCCCGAATGCTGCATGAATTAAGACTGTCTCCGTCATAAAAATAAAAGTTGAACAGGTTCCCAGAGACCTGCAGTGATGCTGCCCCCGGGGACTGCTCTGGAGTGTCTGTCGAAACACATTTCATACCTAGCTTCTAACAAGCACTCGGGTATGGAAATAGTCACTGGGTGCTAGGATAAAGGCAAGCTTACAGTCTATCCTAGAACAAGTATAGATAAGCCAGCTCTTATTATGGGAAAAAACTCAACAGGCAACAGATTACGACCATCTCCTGTTCAGATTTAAGAACTAGCCAGCCTTAAATCTGCTACATATGCGCAAGTCCTCAAATGACTTTATTCAGCTATCCAGCTATACTATAAACATCACACATGCACGTCAAATTTGTCCAAACCCTAAAAAAACAGAGCTGGAAAAAACAAGAGGCCACCTGGCTCACCCACCCCAGCGCACAGCCGTGGGAGAGCGCTGCCTCCTGCAAAATGCTGCTGATGGTTACTGCCTTCATGGGTCAGTTTGGGGACCGAAGAGCTGGTTGCTTTGAAAACTCAGCTCCTGAAGACTAACCATGCTCTTTCCCTCTTGCCTACTGTCCCCCAGTGATAACCTCTAGAAGCCAAAATCCACCGTGAGTCACACGTGACAAAGCCCTGTAAAGCAGCCGTAAAATAATTTGGGACTCACACTTGATCCGACAGACAAGGCAGCATTAAGAAGTGAAACCCCGCTCTCTCGGGGACGCTGGTCCTGTAAGACTAAGGAATAAAACAGATGAAAAAAACCCCAAGAGCCTGACCCATGGTTCACGTGAGAAAAACTCGCTTTGCTTTTGGCTTCAGCGGGTTTAAACAAGCCTCTGCAAAAACCAGCAGATGCAACTTGCAAAAATAGCAGCATCTTGGAACTAAGCAGGGGCCATGGCTCGAGTCCCCGGGCAGAGCAGAACCCGACTTGGCAGCACTGTTTTGGCCTTTTCACTATTAAATGGAGTTTCTGCTCTTTTCCTCGGGGCATTCCCTCTGTGTAATAGACTTCTCAGATTAACGATTTATTCTCCTTGCCTTTAGCAATTCTGCTCCTTCCTCAGACCCTTCAAATCCTTCACTTGGCTTACTGCACTTTCCTGTTGGCAATATTTGCTCAAACTGCCTGTGCTTTACCCCTTTTAACTTGTTTCTTACACTGGGGCCTCTTAGTTTTGCATAAATTGCAGGTTTCTTTAACCAGTGGATGTGCTGGGATAGGGGTACCTGGCTGGGGAGGACCCAGAGTCATTTAGGTGAAGCCTAGGTAGTCCCAAGAATCAGACTAAACATCTTCTCCATATTAATAGTGAAAATCACATCATCCACAGACAATTCTGGAAAGAAAAAAAAAGTCCTCACTTGCATGTGCTACCCCTTTTCTACAAAATTATTACGACTAGCCACTGAGTTTCAAGCCACCCCCTCCCCCAAAATACAACCACCTCTCTCACGTAAGCACTCAGCTCATCAGGCACCCCAAATCCTTTCCAAAAATAGAGGAAACTAAGAAGAAAAAAAGTTTCCGGCACGGCTTGAGCAAGACACCGGCAAATTAGTTGTTTAATGGCCAAATCATGCTGCCCTGATGCCGGCAAAACTTCCGTTTGCTTAATCAGAGCCCGACCTGCAAAGAGACCGCAGGAGCAGATGCTCCAACAAACACGCTGCGCTGCCTTCACAAATTCGGGAAGTCTTTGGGAGAGCTGCAGCAGAGGAGCACAGCTCTTTGCTTTTAGATATCGTTACACTCTGTATGGCTTTGCTGGAGATTTTTTGGGTTTCATTCCTCCTTTGTGCTGGTGCGCTTTGAGACGTTGAAGTCGCAGAGCATTAGGCAGCACGCGCGCCTTCTGCCTCTTCTCCGGGGACAGTGAGGGACGCATAGGAGGTGTTTGGTGTGTCTCTAGAAGCAGACCTACAATATGTATTTTTTAAAAGCCTATACCCAAATGCTTGCAAGAGAACGAAAACCTTAAGGTGGCCCATGCAGCAGCGCAGCACCCTGCCAAGGAGCCCGGCCAGGCTGCACCGCGCTCTCCCCAGGGAAACCCTGTCATTTGGCATGCTTAAAACTAACCCGGACAAAGCAACAGCAAAAAGTGCTCCAAAAGCAATCATCTGCACCAGACAGCCTAGCAAATATTCCTCTCTCTTCTTCCACCTCGATAGCAAGCGATCCTCAGCCACATTTTAGCTCCCCAAACTTTGAGTGCTGATTTTGGTGCATCTCCCGCGGCTGGGCAGGATTCTGCCGGCAGACGAAATGGACTGCGAGTACCGTCAGGCAGGAGCCAAGTGCGGCGGGGGAGAGAAAAAGCCAGTCAGATTTTGCAGAGCGCACACCCGGGGCAGCGGCTCAGCGAACGTGCAACAGAGGGATCTTTACAACAAGGTACTCCGGAGGGTTGGAGGAGCAATTCCAACTGCTGAACCTTCCCAAAAAACAGGGGGAAGGGGGGGAAGTGCAGGTTTAAAATAAACATGCAGGCTCGGGAGATTACAATGGAATAAAAGAAAACACAGCAGTCTGCAGCCCGACAGCAAAAATATATAGGGCAGGGAGGTCTGTTCCAGTATCACAAAATTGATCTGAGAGATTTAGATGCTGGTAGCATCAGTTGCTGCTCGAGGAGTGCAAAGACAAAAAGGGAGCAGCCTCTGCCACAATGCAGAGCAGCACTGAAAACACAGAGAAAATTACACAAATTTGGGAGCTGATGGAAGAAATCTGCCTCCGCAGATTCACCCCCCCGGCTTTGATATCAGCATGCAGCAATAAGAGTAAAGCTAGGCATAGCGGAAAAACACATTCTGCTAAAATACACAAAAACCTTCCTGCTTTTCCATTTCCCCAGAAAATGCTGAATCCCAGCCTTCTGCTCAGGGTGGGGGAAGGAGGGAATAAAAATAAGAAAAAAACAACAAAAAACCATTCCATAGCAACACAGAGAGAGCTCTAACGCAGCTCTCCTTAGAGAGTTTAGTATTTTTTCAGCTGCAGAATCCACACATGCAGCCGGCTCCTCTGTTGAAGTTTTCCCCCAGCAGAGCCACTGCAGTCGACCGGAGGCAGGCTGGCTGGCGAAGCGCTGCGGACGGCACCGCTCCCACCCTCTCCCTCCACCTGTGCCCAAGCTTGAGGCTCTCCCCAGACCGCCGGTGAAACCCACATCGCTCTTCAAACCTACTTGGCGGCGTGGCAGCTGAGCATCCCCCCGAGCATCCCCCACTGCCCCCAGATAAGCTGCACCCTACCCAGTCCCGTTTAAAAATAGACCCAGCTATTGCTTACCCTAAACAGCAAGGTTGCAACGATCCAGCTGCTGTTGAATACACCTAGTTTCTTTGAAATATAAATAAAAGCGCTCTTCCTCCTCCTCCGCTCGTGATCTTCGAGCGCAGCCGGAGCCCAGCCTGCCTTCTCCTTTCATTAGCTGGACATGTGTCAGGTCCCGCACATCTGCGATTTCTCACTGCCTGGAGCCGCCTGTCCGATTCCAGGGAAACACAGATGGATCCCAGATGGGAAGGTCCTGCCAAACAGACCAGCTCTCCACCTTGCCAGAATACCCAGCTTAGAGGCACACACCCTCGGCTCCCTGCCTGCTCCCTGCCTGCGCCGCGCTGCTGCCAGGCTGCTCGCCAGCTGATGTCACCAGGCACACACCTACCAGCGCCGCGCAGCCCGGCTGACATTAACTTGTTAAATACACGTAATTTGTTTATGGCCGGCAATAACAGCGAGACGGCGGCGGGGCGGTGAGAGGAAAGGAGGGCTTCGCCCGCACAGGCGCTGCGGGTCGTTTCCACCGGACCGACCCTCCTGAAATCGGCTCTGCTGGATCTGCAGCGCCGGGTGTAAATCAGCCTTCGTCTTAGCCCTCAATTTTGAAATCTGGTAAGCTGTTGGGTAAACTAGCGAATTAATTTTCTCAAGGTTTCCCCATGCATGTAAATCTTCCCTGTAAACTCCCCTCCAAGCCCCAGCGCCGGAGTTTGCAGCGCTGGAAAGCTGGCATGTGTTAGCAATTAGAAGCAACAACAAGATAACAAGATACTGATGTTGCAAGGGTACCAAACGAGGACTGGAAAATTCAAAGGAAGAGCAATTAAATGTGTAACATATTACTCGGATCGAAGAGGAAGTGTTAAAGGAAAATGTAAATCCAAAGTGTTTTATATGGGGAGTAACCTCCACCAGGGATGTCACAGCAGCAAGGGAGGCTCATAACAGAAACCCACTGGAGACAACTACATTTGACCATTTTTCCCCTCCCTTAATACACAGACGTGGCTGCTCTGCCACCTACAAACCTCCTGGTAATTTTAAATAGCTGCTCCCCAACGTGCAGCGTGAACAACCGATATTAACTGGAGACCCCTGACTAATCCCATCAGCCCAGCACCATTCACCGGGAGCCGGGCGCTGGGGAAACTCGGATTTTCACAAGAGCATTCCTCGCCACGCAGACAGGCGTCCCTGGCTGCCTGCGGTACTGCCCCGGAGAAGAGGCAACCACCCCTCCAGTTACTGCCCAAACCATCCTCCTCCACGCCATCCTCCTCCCAGCTCCCGCAAAACCACCCGAGGAGGAGAAGTGACATTTGGATTTTCCTTGCAGACCTTGCACGGGCACATTTTAAGATCTCAGGAGGGATTCACCGCTCCAGTCCATATTCCTCTGAGCTAAGAGGCTTCAGGTCTCGATACAATCCTTGCCAAATCTTTGCAGGCAACACTGACTCTCCCTCCAGCTACTTTTTTGAGAAGCAGAGACCTATGTACCTTGCCAGGACAGCAAACTAAAAGCCTGCCATTGCCCAGGCTGAGGGATGCTGCTTTTTTAAAAGCCCAGAAATCACATGAGCTGAATTCTCTGCAGATGGTATAAGTGTGGCTTATTTACTCGCTCACAGACAGCAAAATGCTTCTTTTTATGATATTTCCAATGCTTTGGTAGGCTACTGCCAACTGCCAAGCCATGTCCATAAACCTTCTAGAAGTACCATCCCCGGCATCCCACCTAACCCTTCACCCCGGCTTCTCTGCCTCTTACTCCTAATTAGTTTAAGGTACCTCTACTCCCCTTTGGGAGGGGAAAAGGCTGTAAAGGGAGGGGAAAAAAAAGTGCTTTAAAGGAAGTATTAAAAAGCATTCTGCGAGCAGGCATGGCGTACATTTGTGAAGACACAGCCCATGTTTTCCTCCCGCGGAGGACGGGCCCCCCAGCGCAGGCAGGATGCTGGATGATAACGGGGGGAGGCATTTGGGCAGGAGACTTTCCGCTGTTGTAGGAGCACATGAAGCTGCTGCAGCCTTGGCTGGGCGAGCACATCGCTCCGAGAAGGGCAGCCTGGCTGCAGGCAGGGGGGCACAGGTTTACAGCTACCCTCCCACCTCCAAACCTCAACTAAAAGCAGGGATTTCACATGCTTCACTTAAAAAAAAAAGCGAATCACAATCAAGTATCAGCACACGGATACCTGGAGCACCCTGCGAAGCGATGCTCGGGCAGCAAAGCAGGTTGGGAACAGGCAGACGCTGCAGGCAGATCCACCAGCACCTCCCAGCACCCACCTCTTTCTGGGCCCCAGCCCCAGCTGGTAGGGCTGCTGGCAAGGCACGTCAATAAAACATTTAATTTCAGAAAGTTTAGCTCGCTGGGGCTTCTGACACTTTAGATGAAGGTTGCGCAAAATACTGAAGCTCTCAATATTTCATAAGCCGAGACGGAAAAATCATCTCTAAATTATACAGACAATGAAGGGAGACAAAAACCAAGCAGCTCCACAAGCACCAGAATTAATAAAGTTATTTTCTTATGGACTTGCATCTCATGATTTGCTCCCCGGCGCCTCGCGCTGTGAGGTCCCCAACAAGAGCCCTCCCCGGCCGGGGTCGTCCCAACAGTGGTGGCTCTCATGTGGATTCTCTGATGTCGTCTAAGGAGCAGGCTCATGTTGCAGCTTTGCCCCCAGTGGAGATGGTACCAGGCAGATGGATGCAGCTTAAGGCATTAAGCATTTAGCATCAGATACCACTATTCCCTGCCCAGTCCTGTCTCAACATCACCAAACCAGCCTGAAACCAGCCAGCGAATTCAAAAGCTGACCATGGTCCAAGCACAAGAGAGGAGGGGGATTGCTGTATGACAGACAGAAGATGCTCAAGAGATGCAGCCTGGAAGCTGCCAGGTCTCTGGGTCAAAGTCATCAGAGAAAGCCATTTTAGAAAGTCCATGGGATGGCCTGGGGTTTGGAGGGTTTATTTGAAATAGGTAACTAGCACTAGATGTTCCCCCATCTCCTTTTTTAATCATATTTTAGCTTAAGGACCTCAATAGCTTGTAAAAGTTTCACTTTACATAAACAAAAGCTGTCCCCAACTATGACAACTGGGTTGTAACCACCATTTGTGACCCCATGGCCAAATGGGTCTTTTCCCTATTTTTACAACCTAAAGTAGTTTGAAACATCAAAACCTCAGGCCACTCCAAGTATTTAAGTACAGTTACAGTGATTTGACTTTATAAACCTTTACGAAAGTGTACGCACCCTTTGCCATGATGTCCACTAGGCCAACTTCTACCAAAAACCCCACATCCTCGGGACAGATGTCCCTATCCTGGCTAGGGTTGGGGCAGGAATATGCCAGACCTCATGGCTCAGTCTCAGAGTAAGGAAGATGCACGTGTAGTTTTGGGCTTTCAAGGCAAAAAAACTAAAGGTGGGGACACCTGGGCACCCTGAGTAGAAGCTGTTGCAAAGCCTCCTTTGAACGGCTCATGGATTGCATCTTAAACATGACCCATGTGCCTAAGCTCGCCCATCCCTAAGCTCGCCCAAACCGTGACCAGCTCGCCCAAACCGTGACCCATCCCTAAGCTCACCACCAGCAGAGGCAGGTCCATGGAGCAGCAGGCAAGCATGCCGCTGGCAGCCGGTCTCTCCAGCAGCATCGACACGGCAGCTCCATTACTGCACAGCAAGCCAGGAGAAAGCATCCCGCACGCCATGCCCTGCTCAGCTGCTGCCTTTGCTAACGGAGCAGGGGGAAGCAGAGGCAACGCACTCACAGAAAACACTAAGACATGTCATCTACCGACCTTGTGCAGCACCTGTACGTAACCAAGAGGCCAGCCTGCTCCCCAAATATGCATTAAAATAGATTTTGTAACCCAGACATCACCACTACAGTGGAAGGAAGGAGGACTGCAGGCAGTATGGGAGAAACTGCTTTCCCCGGCTTGCCGCATTAATCTGCTTCTGCTTTCTTCTCATGGGAATGTTCCATGGAAAGAACGATGCAAACAAAGTTTGAACACTGGGAGCTATTGATACCTGCTGCTAAGTGTGGTTTCTGAGGAAAGCGAGGAAATCTGAAGAATTTTTCCAGTTTCCAGTGGAATTTTTATGCCTATCACAGCCCATTGCCACAGCAAGCACATGAGACCCGAACTACTTCTGATTTCTCTTCAATTCCACCCATATTTCACGACGCGCCACGGCTTTGTTTTTTTGCCTGCTGTGTTCTTACCTCGGAAAGAAGTTTCACTCGTATTCACGGCAACCCTGGAAAGCCTTTGCCTTTTTAAGCTGACCGCTTTCCATCGCACAGAAAAATAAATCCAAACGCACCAAGGCAGCCAAAGCCATTTATCAGGCTAAGTGGAAACTGTAAATTCAGGCTAACTGGAATCTGATGGAAACCAATTGGGATCCTCCTTCTCCTCCTCCTCCAGGCTCAGGTCTGGCAGGAAAGTCAAACACTTTATTGCCTTCTTTATGCCTTACTTACAAGCCAGCGCAGCCAGGAAGGGACTGCTCCCTTTGAAGCGAGGCTGGTGGGGTTGCATGGGAGGCTCGCTGACTCGAGTTCAAGCTCAACAGAGGCATGCACCCCCCCCACGGTGATTAGATCTCTCCATTCCTAGCAAATTTATCACATTTAACAAACATCCTCTTTTCAATACATCCATTATTTAAATTAGCACATGGCAGATTATGTTAACAAGCTTAATTTGTCAAGTAAATCTAATCATATTGCCTCCTTCAGGAGTGAATGTGAGTAGTGTTTGGCTTTTGTGCCATTTCAATACTGCCCAGAGAGGGGAAAAAACATATTAAGAGTTGGCCTTAACTGAGCTCGCAGAATTTACACCTAAGGCAACTATGATCTGATATTGCAAAAAAACAGTGGGAGCAAAGGTGCGACAAGGAATTAAGCACAACCTAAAGAAGTTACTGAAACTACTTCTGACCACCGGTTTAGGGCAGGGGGGGGACAACGACACGCACCTAAGCAAAAGCTACCTTGTTCCTGCTATATGACTGCATATGTAAAGAAAAAACACCCAGGAACTGATGTCCTATCCAAAAAATCCCCCCCAAAACAACACACCAATTCCTAAATCTAACACCCTTGCTCTGATTAGAAATCCAAGCCTCTGTAGCTGTCACGGGTATTTAAACCAAACACAGAAATATGGAAAAAATGAGTAATCCTATTTGGAGAGAGTAAAACCCAGCCTGCAGAGGATTAAGTCTAGTCCAACAGCTCTGCAGCTTGACAATATTTTCCAGATCAATAGCAGCTCCCTTCGATTACAGAGATTTGTTGAAATACATACATCCACTCCCCTCCAATTGTAATTTTGGTGACCCTCATTATCATCAACACCCCAGGTGAGGGATCAGGAGCATTTCTGGCTTGGGAAGCTGTGCTGATGGAGCTCTCTGCTGCAGCTGACTCAGGCATCACCCTGCTACTCCAGAAAACCCAGTCACCTGCCTAGATCCGAGGTCTTCACCCAAGTCCTTAGAGGGCCAGCCAGCCCCTTTAGCATGTGCTTATGGTGCAGACAAGCTTTGGAAGCAGAAATCCTGCCTTTTGCAGGTGAGGTGATGTGCTTTGAGAGCTGCGTCCTGGATCAGACACCCCATTCTCAAGTCTTGGCTCCCGGTGCTCCCCACCACCTCCCCTGTGGAGGATCTTTAACAATTAACAAAGCACACGTTAAAGCTTATCAAAGCAGGACTTGTTTGCAGAACTTGTGGGTTTGGTCTTGTCCCAGAAAGGGCAGCATTTATAATCAAAATATGAGCAATAAAATGCATGTGATGGATCCCAAGCCCCTTCCCGACAGCAGGGTCATTACAGCCCAGCTCGCTTCCTGCGCCTCCCTCCACCGGTGACTTCCCTCCTGCAGGCTGTGGCTTTTCCCCTGATAACGGCTTTTCTTTCTTTATCTTGGGCTCCTTTAACACAATCCTTTCCCCCTTCATTCTGAGCTTCCCTCCCCTCCAGTCCCTGGGACGGTGCGGAGGGGGCTCTGGTCCCTGCCTGGCCCTTCAGAGGAGGTGGTAACTCCCCATCTCACTGCCCAGCCACGTCCCGGCAGCGGACAGGCACCAAAAGAGGTTTATTTTCTCAGTAATTAGTTGTCACTAACCTGGCAACCCTTTAAAAAAAAAACAAAACAAAAAAACCCTAAATTTCTCGCCCAAATCACAGCCTGCCTTTAAGATTCCTAAAAAAAAAATCCTCTGTTGTTTTGTTCATTTTATCAAGCAAAACCCCCAGTTCAGGATTTTAAGCGGGGCTTTCCAGTAGCATCCCAATTCGTTGGCTTTGCAGGTTTAGCACTGAACGGGGCTCCCTCTCTTTTCACCTTGCCAAACAACAACAAAACAATTTATGTTTTAATATTTTTTGGGGGGGGTGGGGTGGGGTGGTGGTGGTGTATTTTTAATTTTGGGGGTTTATTTTTATCTTTTAAACATCTTTTTTTGCAAAGCCCATCCTTGCCAGCTCCCTCTCCTGCTGTCAGTTGGCCCTTTGGACCTAACAAATGGTGGATTTGGGGAAAGGAAAAAAAAAAAAAAAAGAAACAACCCGGCGCAGCCCTTTGCGCCTGGCCCGGCATTCCAACTCTCCGCTCCCGGCTCCACCAAGTCTGATTTAGTAGCACTGCTGGGAGCGATTAGTTTACGAAAGAACCAGCACGCCCACCCAAGCGCAGACGACTGCGAGAGGCTCCTCTTACACCGCTGCCATGTGCCTTTCATTCTGCCCGGAGAAGTCGGAAAGGTTGCGGTTTCGCTTAGGGCGGGAAGCCAAGGAGAAACCAGCACGGCGGCGAGCGAGGAGAGCGTGGAGGTCAGGCTGAGAAGGGCTGGATTTCATCCACACCCCGGTGCTGCCACATGAGAAAGTATTAATTAATGGGATGCTTATTAAGAAAGTTCAGCCTCCATCCAGATCTTCCTTTTATCCTGCCTGTTGCTCCTCGTTTCCATGTCCTGTAACCACTCCTCCTCCCTTTCTATATCCTTATTTCCTTTCCACTACCATACTTTTTATGTCTTTTTTTGCCTTATTTCTGCTTCCCTTCTCTACTCTCTGCTTCCACCATCTCCCAGCCCCTCGCGTGCCTCCATCCCTTCCCTGATAGCCTGAAGAAGCCTCCGCATCCCCAACAGCCGATCCTGAAGATCAGCATCGTCATGGCCAACTGTTACAAGCCCACAGCATCTGCCAAGCTCAGCCACCTGCCTGGGCGTCTGCTACCTGCCTCTGCTACCTACCCAGAAAGAAATAAAGCGGGCATCAGCCTCCGAAGAGCACCCGGCATGGGGAACCAGGCGGCTAGTCTGTGTGCGCTCTGCCTCTTCCCCAGCGAGCTGCGGACACGCTTGTCTTGGCGCTGGGAGGAGGAAGGTAAAGCATACGGCTCGCTAGCCCAGCTTCAGCGATACAAGGCAGAGAGAGCAGGCGGCTGCTGCTGGGAGCCCCCAGCCCCACACGGGATGAGGCTCGTGAGCTGCTGCGGCTGCACCAAACGCAGAAGTGCGAAGCGTTAAGCGTAGAAGGGGAAAACCAACAACTAGTGTGGGTTATGCATCCCACGAAATCTCCTCTTGGAGGTAGAAATAACAGCAAGATTAAGTGACACGGGTGGTAACATGCCAAGTCTTCTAATAGCCGCCACAATTTGGCCAGCTATTATCCAAAAATGCCCGTTTTGGACGTAGGATAGAGTTAACTCCCCGAAACTGAAGATCAGCTCTGTGGTAGGAGAGGCAGGGAGAAACGAAAGGAGGAAACAAGCAATGAAGCATCATTTTAGAGTCACTAGGGTTTTGAGATTCTCCAACTGGCTTCTATTAGGATTGTATACGTATTTATACGTGCCTACAGAAAAAGGGGAAAAAATAAAGGGAAAGACTCATTTCCAGAGGTGCAGAGCAACCAGCAGGTTCCCTCCCATGCCTCTGCGCTTCCACTGCCTCTGGGGTGCTTGGACGCAGCTCGAGGAGGACCAGGCGCAGTGAACGAGGACCTGAAATTTTATTACCTTCATCTTCTGTCGGAAGCAGAGCCTATTTGCAGATCTACAGCTCGTGTCAACAGGAAGTTCATGTTTACAAGTTTCCAGGAAAAAAAGCCAGCATTCCTGTCCTATGCGATAGCTCGGTGGGGATGCTGTCTCACGTGGGAGTTCTCAGATTGGTATGCTAGACAGGAACGAGTTTTAGCCATGTAAAACATCCAGACAAAAAGATAAAGCTATGAAAAAAATTGAAGGCCAGAAGGAAAACAATAATTCAGCAATTTCGTGGAAAATACACAGCAAGACAGCACAGCCATGTCTGGAAAAATACTTTTTTAGCATCTGGGATTCACACTTCAAAGAAACAGAAGAATTTTAAGAGGATGAAAAACCATATTCAGGGCTAACATGGATTTTTCTCTTCTAGTCCAAATCCCTTGTCATTCCCATTACACTGTTCCTCCAAGGGCCAGCAGCCAAGCTCGGCCCACGGTCGCACTGGGGTGGCCCCTTCCCTCCAACAAGCACACGCATGGGACCATAGTGGTGCCTGGTGGTGCTGCTGAATCCACCGGGACTTGCCAGGATCCACCAGGATCCATCCTTCCCCCCCAAGCTCAACCCCAGATCAAGCCCCCTCTTCTCTGCAGCCACCAGCGACTGGAGAGGTTTGAGTGATGGTGAAACCACAGCACATAACCAGAAAGCGTAGGTAGCAGCAGCTCGCTTTAACCCCGAAGCAGGGCCGTGCCAGCCGCAGAGCAGATCTCTGGCAGCAGGGCCACCTCGAAGCCTTCCTGAAAGGGAAGCGCAGAAAGCTGGTTTGCACAAAGGCGATCCAGCACCCTGCGCGTCTCTGCGTGCAGCAGCTGGTACGCTGCAAATTCACACCCAAATTTCGCAGCAACTTCCCTGTGCAGAAAAGCCACATTGTCAGAGTACAACTTCAAATGCTAAACCTCGAGTTGAGGATACCACTTATTGCCGTCAGCAAGCAGGAGGCCTGGGCAGAAAGAGCCCCATGCTGTGAAACCCGGACTTCCCCTTCCATATAGTTGTTAAAAAAAACCAAAACCAAACAAAAAACCCAACCCTCTTTCAAAAATTAGCCAAAACAAGGAGACATCAGGACAGCCAAAGGTCAAGCAGCCAACGCTCTACCAGGATGCCAAAGAACCATATTCAAATCAGTAAACATTTATTTAGGCCATGTTGTACAGTTTAGTCAATGCAATTACAGAGCACCTAGGGTGGTTTCTGATCTCCTGAGCACATAGTGGTCCCAGGGAAAGTTTCTGTCTTGACAAATGGACATTTTCCAACAGAAGAATGATTCAATCAGAAGATTCTTCAGAAACAAACTCATACAACAAAACACAGCAGCAAGACTCAAAAAAATACAGCTAGCTCCTGCCAAGCGAAACAGCTAAAGAAAACCAGGCTGACCAAGCACACAACCCACCCACCTTTAAAAACTTTCAAGATTTAACACGCAGAAGCTCAAAACCAACCCAGCTAAAGAGGAAGCCTATAATTGCTGGAGGCATCAGCTTCCTCCACCACCACCATGTCTGTACCCAACGCTTTTGGCCGTAGCTGCCCCCAGCACAGATTTCGGGTGACCCACCTCACCCAGAGGTGCACATCTCCACTCACCTCCTGGGCATTCGAGCTCTTTTCACATCAACCCAGCAGCACTAACAACCAAATTCCCAACGGAGTCAGAGAGGCGGGGAGGAGAGAGTTATGCAAAGTTCCCAAAACTTATTTTTTCCATCCTAAGTGCTTAGGAGGAAACACACCATTACTGAGGAGCTGCCTGCCCTGGACCCGAGCATTTTACACCCAGGTGACACCATCCCTACACAAAGGGACAGGAGCCACCAGATCCCTTATTTCTACACAGGAGAAGGGGGACCTGCTCGTGCTTCGTGCTCCTCCTGGCAAGCTCCCTGCGGCAGTGGAGCGAGCAGGGCGAGCGCTCAGCACACTGCTTCGTGCACGCCCATCTACCCCTGCCTCTGCCTGCTCCCAGAGACCTGGTAAGATGCTGAAAAACACTTGAGATGGTACAAAGAGAAGATTTTTCAATAGACTGAAAGGAGCGTTTGGTGAGAGCACCGTATCAAAGAAGTCGGAGGTCTTCCACCCCACGCACTGGACGTACATGTGCAGACAACTGTCAAGAGCTAGAAGTCCAATGTCTGTATGTTGAAGTTAATTCACATGCACATAGGGGAAGAAGGAAGAGGCCAAAAATCACCTTCAATCCAAAACTCAGATTTACTAAACTTGAAACTTCAACAGCTGTCAAAATCTTCATTTTCTACAGCATGAGTTATAAAAAAAAAAAATAGATCTCAGGGTAAAGAATAAGAAAGAAACATCTGAATTTAGAAAACAATAATAAAAACCTGGAGTAGAAGATGAAAAAGAGACGTTCATCAGCAAAGCTTCTCTGAAGTGGGGTTGGATTTGATGGCACAGGCAGTTAAAAGGCAGCATTCTGGAAATAGCTGATTTGATTTGGCTGCGTCGCTACTGAGAAAAAAAAAAAAAAAACAAAACCAGCTCGAGCACACATTTACTTCCTCTTCACTTCATTAATCCTACCCAGAGCCGTCGCTGAGGTGAAGCCGTGTTTATCACCGGCGATTCTGCTTCGGGGTGCCCTCTGCCCAGGTGAACTAGCACGTTGTGGGGCTGCTCTTAACTTTTCCCAGCTGTGTTTTGCTGACGGTCCTGAACGTCTCCACCTGTTTCTGCAGATGGAGCAGCTGCAGTTAAAGGCAAACACCTGGCCCGCAGCAGCCCTGCCCCGCGTTGCAGGGGGAGGTTGGAGTTACAGCAGCTCCTGCTCTACTTAAGGCCGTATCAGTATTTGGATTATGAATGCTGCATTCGTGGTTAATAACCTGGCTGCTTTGAGTGCGAGTACTTTGAATTTTACTTCTCTGCAGATCTAGAAAAATAGATGACAAATACATATCCTCTAGGGAACGTCATTATGAGCAGAGCAAGAGAAGCACTAAATCCATTTTCTGAGGGATTTTTACAGCAGCCATTTCAACTAACACCTTCAGTGTTTAACTCTTTTCAAGTTAACACTTTTCAAGTTAATACTGCAGTCTGAGCAGGCTTCTAGTCCAAGAGTTCATTCTTCTTGGAGACTTCTTAAAACTAAACAGCAGTGTAATACATCTACCTGATTAGCAGTGCTGCTTCAGCATTTCTTTTCACCATTTTCTTGCAAGTCCTTGTTCAGTGATGACAATATTTATATTAGGAACACAAGAATATGCAACTCTGCAACTACAAACTGTAGAGACAGACAATGCACTTAAGAAAACCCAAACAAAACCACTTCCCAATAGGCTCCAAATGTATGGATGCTACAGCATCAGTAAGAGAAGCTATCTGTTACTTAGCAGTGATTTTTAGATTATTCAGATGATTCAGATAATTCAGAATCATAGTCATACGGGAAAAAAAACCCATGAGATGTAATAAACTTTTGGAAGAAAGGAGATAATTTGAGGGCAAAAATTAGATCTTGCAAAGACAAAGTGACAGGAGTTAGTTCAAGAAAGCCTGCGGGGTCAACATGTATTGACTATAGAAGATCCTTTTGCAAATTAAGAGGTTTTCCTGCCTCCTTGTTTTGGCATATGGAAAAGCTCCAAATTCACCCCCAAAGGCTCACACCAACGACAGAGGCTGTTTAACACCAGGAGGAGACTCAGAGACAGGACGTTTGAATGATAAGAAAAAGTGCTGGAGGTGCAGTGCGCTAAAATTCTTCCATGTGTTCAAGAATCAAGTCCAATCAAACCAACATTTGTAAAAGCTCCTCTTGGATCCCGTTTCCAAAGACCTGCATCCCTGTGCCTCCCGGGTACTCAGCCTTCCACATGCCTCGGCCGTTTCACAGTACATCCCCGCAGGCAGGAGAAGTTTACTGTAAAAATGGAGTGTGGCTGTCTTCTTGACCCATGCAGAACAGCTAATCCCAGAGGGATAATCCTGCTTTAATGAGGAAACAATAGGACCTTTGATAAAGCATATAGATTTTATAGAAGCCCTACTAAAACATTCCTTAGTCTCTGGGACTGGACGATGGACCTCTAAAATGAATTTTGTATGCGCCTGTCGCAAGCCATGTAACATAACACGAGGCAGGGAAATCACACTGCTCTTTCTTGTTTGCAAGACACTGTAAAATCTGTAACAGCGCTGGAGGCAAATTTCCCATGCCGATTGACATCTGCGTGCTACCCCTTCACAAAATGCCTCATCCTCTGCCTGCCGGAGGAGCCAGAGGACACCACAATCTCCAGCTCACCCAGCTCCATCTCCCCAGCTCATGGCATACCTCCTGCATGCCAAAAATGGGACCGACCGTGGTATAGCAGACCTGTCCCTAAGAAAGCGGACCAAAACCACCAGCTGATTTCATACAGACCAACAAACAGCTGTGAGACAGCAGGAACTTCATCAAAGCCAACCTGGGCTGCAGCTGAGCTGGTGACCTCCAAGCTGAACCCTCATGCCTCTGCAAAACTGAGAATCAGTGCCAGGTTTTGCATTAAAAAACCCCATTAGATTTGAAAACAATCCCTCATTACATCCTAGGTGTAGAAATCTACTTTATGCTCATGGTACAGAAATCCTCAGACACTTGTTTTCTGACCTCGCAAGACTTTGCTCCGGCACCAGAGAAGAACCAAATGATTTCAACACTTTCTTTTACCCTCAACTATAAACACACAACTGCTGAGAATAAACAGTGATGCTCTGACCTGACACAACCAGTCATGTCAAGGGATAATTCCTGCGTTGCATCAGTTACTGGAATTACCAGAGCTTTGCCAACAGCTTAATGACATGGAAACTCATGCTCCCACTGCCAGATTTGTTTGTTGGGGTACAAACTATTTGGATACCCCGAATGTTTTGCTTCTGTGTTATAAAACAGGTGCGAAGAGGTGCATCTCCATTCATGGAGCCGCCGCTCGGAGCAGCACAGCCATTTGGACAGTACCGTTAGTGATGGATTTAAATTCCTGGCGTGCTGCGTGTACGCAGGCAGATCTGTCCGGTGCCTCGTCCTCATCCTGGTTCTTCCTGCTGATCTACAGGCTCACCCCGTGTTGGAGAAGCAGAGTCAGCAGAGAGAGGGCTACCGCACATGGTCACCTGAACAAGCCCACACATGCCACCGCTTCTCGTCCCATCGGGCTTTTATTGCTTTTCTTTGGGGCTGTCTGGAGAACCGGCATCGCCCTGGCCTTCAGACTGGGACGACCAGCAACGGCTGTAGAAACCCTGCACAAAGGAGCGCAAAAAGCAACTTGCTGCAAGATTCCGCCAAAGGAGGCTTCGTGCAGGGCAGAGCGGGGTGGTTGGGGCGTTCGGGGAGGCACCGAGGTACCGCTGCAGCCCAGCGGCACAGTGCGGGGAGGTGCCCCTCCGGCGGCTGTTCCTAACAGGGCTCACTCACAGGTCACTGAGCAGAGGAAATATTCCTGAAATAACCACAGGCTTTCACCGAATGGTGCTCTCAGAGCCTGCATGGTGGCTGGGTCACGTCTGCCCAGAGCCCACCTGAAGCAGGACCAGCTCCGTGCGGTGCTGCCAGGTTCTCCAGGGCCTCCTGGGCCACCTTACAGCACCGAGAGCACCGGCAGGACAGTAAAACTGGAGCTGTGGTGGGAACTGAGGCAATCCTCACTGACACATGCAAAAGGCAAAGTGGAGATCCTTTGCCAACCAAACTGTCTTGCATGGTAGCTGTGAGACTGAAGGCAACAATTTCTGCATGGACGAGATCCTGCTCTCTGATGGTTTGTTCAACTGTCCATATACCAGCAGAAAAGTTATCAGCACTGATGGAGGATCAGGGAGATGCGGTAAACAATGATCAGGAGTAGTGACTGAGTCCTCAAATATTATTTCTGCGAGCATATTTTACCATAAAAATAACAAATTTCACCACTAACTTTATATCAAACTTAGCTTTCTTAATTAGAGGTACAGGGCTCAAGAGAAACTGCTGTAATTATTAAATGGGAAATAAAACCTGATGAACACAGCAGCTGCAGTGACCAAAGACTTAAGATTTAAATAAAACTGGTAGCAGGCAAATCAAGAAACATCTAAAAATTACCTGCCCAACAGTTTGTGTGCTCTGATAGTTGTTCACCCATTCACACGCACAGAGAGGTTTTATTTTTCCTCTTGCTAAAATCAATACTACACAGGGAAAAAAAACAGGTTTGTTCAATGAGACAAGTATATTCAAGTAGAAAACGGATGGACAAGTGCCTGTGAACATTTTAGGAGTACCGCAGTACAAAACCAGTGCAAGGCCAAACAGGTGCTGTTAGATATGGGCGGCAGGGATGGCAATGCTAAAATCAAAGCGGGCGCAGGTCGCCTCCGCCGCTCCCTTTGCGAGGTCCTCATCCGTAGGCTTTCCGAAAGAGGGGTATCTGCTGCTGTCCAAGATTCTTCCTAAAAAGATTCCATCAAATTAACTTCTAGGTGCTCAACATACCTAGATATAGAGGGCAGAGCACCCTTTCACAGAAAAAGTCATCCCCCAGGGGAAAAAAGGAACCAACCAGTATATTCCGAAATGTGGAGACTCGGGTGGACTAAGGGCAGTAATCCGGAGTCAGGTATTTTGCAGCAGAGGAGTAAACGAACAGTAGTAAATGGATGCAGACAATCCACCAAAAATTCAATTTTGTGTGATGCTGATTCGCAGTCCCTGATACCCCATAGTCAGATTTACAAGCTCTGTGAACAAGCCACTGCTTGCGTCTCTAAATTCTCACCCCTCCTTTCTGTGTACACCTTTACAGGTGAGGGGTGGCTTGGCTGGAGAAAAGGATGCACGGGTAGCAGCAGAGACCAGGTACAAGATCTGTTCCTACCTCTGCGCTTCTCCATCCCACAGCCCTGAACGGTTTCATCTCCACGAAGGTCGCGGGGATGTTCTCCCAGATCTGCTAAACTAGTTTGCTTCATGGTTGCCACAAATTTGCCTTTTTTTTTTGTGGAAACCATCCTCCAGATTGCTGCCTCTTCTCTCCACCTCTAAGCAGGTCTTCCGGCAAAAAAATTTGGTGCTGGGAAGCGGAGGGCTCTGCAAGGAGGACATCAAGTTTAATACAACTTCCAACTATGAAGGGGGATGAAGAAGAGAGTAGAGAATCACAGAAAGCTAGAAACCTGGATGCATCAGCTTGTACCTGCACCCAACCGTGACTCCAGCACTGATGTATCTTCAAGTACATGCCCAGGCTCCAACAGGAGGTAGGTGTTTAGGCTGACACAAGTGATCTCAAGCCAAGCTTGAAGGTTTTTCAGTGCTGCCTGATCTGTGATGGTTTAAGAGCGGGAATGCATCTCTGAAAGAACATTCCTGAAGACGACAGAGTTTCTCAGCACAGCCTAAAGTACAGTGTGTGTCGTTACTCACCATGGGAAGGTGATCCATTAGCATCTGTAGTGTGAAGAGGGAAGCAAACAGCAGAAGGAAAGCAAAGCGCTAGAAAGAATTTCTGGCTAGAATTTGCTGCTTTAAATCTTCGCATGAACACGGGCTGCGTGCTGCAGAACGCCACGCTTGCATCGCGAAAGCAAAATGGGCACAAGGCTTCCATCCAACTCGGATTTAATGGCAGAGACGATAGATCTGCTCGTTGAGAAAAATCCCAATTGTTGATTTCTATTTTGTCTGGCGATGGAGCACAGTATTCCTCCTTCCTTCCTGCCACAAGTGGTGGAAGTACGACGTACTTTAAAGTAATTACAGGAGCTCATCCCAGAAATGGCTGCATTTCAAACTAAGCAGGAGATGCACGAGTGGGGAGCGGTTCCCTGATGAATGTTTAACCTGCCTTCAGACCTCAGGATGAAAAGACGCTCCCCAAAACAAACCATCACTGTTTGCTTCCAATACCTGTCCAATGTGTCTCCCTTTTGCCTGCCTAACTCTGCTAGCACCTCCATGCTGTGGCTGGCAAATCCAGGGCAGCACAGCCCCAGCGCAGCAGCCGTGGGTAGGAGCCGCCTTCCTACAAAGATGCTCAGCTTGATCCAGGCTTTTTTTTTGTTGAACTGATGTCTCTCTGACTCCTCAGAAAAACTGGCTAACATCTGGCTGTGCCAACCCTGCACCCCCCTAAATACACAGCCTGAGTTTTGCAGTACACCTGGAAGCGTTCAGTATTCTGATTATCGGTAGAACAGCCACAATTATCCAAATAAAACTATTACTATATTGGGCCTTAGATCATAAATAGAACTTAATGGATTTTATTACATCCCAGGAAGCAAGAGCTACAGAAGGAAAAGTATTGCTAAGAGTGCATTGCTACTACCTATCAATTTCTCCTAAACACTCAGCACTTAAGAAATACCCAAAGAAACACACTGCTCCCACAGCATAACTATTTCAAATTCCCCTCTGAGCTCTTCCCTTTTAGCCAACTCGCATGGTACGTTTTAGCAGCTGAAAATTAAAGGATCACAATATTGAGCCTTCAGGTATCAAGTTCACAATGGAAATAGCAGCTGACACAGAAAGGGCACTGCTGAGCGCGGCGGTAATAATTCTGTTGCCTCGGAGCTGGAAGCAGCTCCCTTACGCAAAGTTTGTTATTTAACTCAGTGAGAAATTAAAGAAAATGCCACAGCCATGGATTTATTCCTTACACAGCCTCTTTCAAATCATACTCCAAAACCGAAGCCACGCTAGCAGTGAGTCTCTAACTCAGGCTGCAGCATCCTCTTTAATCCAAGTAACTCCCTTTCAGGTGACAGTGAATGCAGTGTTGGCGACAGCCTAAATAAGGGCTGCTTGTCCTTCAAGCCCATGCAAGCTCTTCTGCTGGAGCCCAACCTCCAGAAACCTTCACGGGAGCCAAACGCTACTAGATGCCTGGGATCCAGCAGCAAGCAACGACAAATCTGGGATGTCCGACAGCCACCGACCTCACGGAGAAGGACAGGAACAAGGAGGGCTTCTGCAGGGCCACGGGAAGCCAGCCAGATACGCCTGCTTCCCGTTTGCCCCTCCTCACATCATCCAGGAAAAGCCGTCTTGCCACCCCTGGGGACTCCCCACCTGGCCCTGCTCTGCAGTGACAGTCCAGGCCAAACAGATGCACTTATTCTCTTGAGAGCCTCCCACGTCTTATCTAGCTGGCAGTTTCCAAATGTCGATTGCCAAATCCAGCTAAAACTTTAAGCTCTTCTAGGCAACTATTCCTGATAGCGTTTTGGCTGGGGAGTGAGGAAGAACGGCAGCCCCGCGGCAGGGTCTTCCCCCTCGCCATCCCGCCGGGATGGGTATGGAAAGCACCTCCCGCACCCCGCTCCGGTGCCGCTGTAAACAGGACCTGGCACGGGAAGGGATGTACAGTTTACAAAGATCCCTTGCTTCAAGCAAATTTGCCTCTCAACACATGGCCAAACTCTCACGCAATAAATTAACTATTTGGCAGCCACCGAACTAGCGCTGGAGCCAAACCAATTAGGGTTTAATGTGATCCCAATTTCCTATTTCTGAGACGGGGGTCAGGGAGGGGGGGAGAGAAGGGGGAAGAGGAGGGAGGGAGAGCGAAGTAAATCCCCTCCTGGTTTATAAATCCTTGCCAATCATCCCAGATAAACCTGTCACCCACAGCTCTAAATCTGTATTTGCACTTGCGTGCTCCAAGGGACGCTATGGGAAAAGGCGCATTGGACGCAGCCAGCCTGACTCCCGACATGTGTTTTCCATACTTGGGAAATTCAATCATTTAAAAAATATTTACCAAGCTTTGTCTTTAATTAGAAAAACATGACGACGGATAAGGCGAGTTATTGTTTCTAAGCTAGAAATGTCAGAGATCCTAATGATGTCAGAAGATAAACCCCATTACCAACCCACGTACACGCTGCCAGGGCGGCAAATGTTTCGAAGGTTTTTTTCATCTCCCCTCAAAGTTCAGCGCTTTAGAGTCACAATTCATCAGTGGCTTCTTGGCCCCCACCAAACCTAATCAGGGAGGAGGAGGAGGGAAGGCTCCTGCCTGCAGCTCTGCTAGACAGGGTGTTTTAATGCAAAAGAGCTTGCACAGCGGGGGAGGAACATGGCAGCCATTTGACTTCTTTGTGTTTTAACATCCTGACTACAGTACCTCCCCAGCACCCGCAATTACCTGCCATCACCTAAGATAAGCAAATTAATCTCATCTGCACCTGGAAATGCCGCAGGCTGAGATATCCCCGTCCTTTAAAAAAGTGTTAAATTAAGTTTCGGCTTAATCAAGACCCACTGAAATGTTTGCTCCCAAGAATATAGTCACAAAATATTGTATCCCACAATACTCACGTAAGAAAAGAAAGCTGACTGTGCTCCAAGCCGACAACCGCGAGTGTGCCAAAGCTCTGCCCGCCCAGGACAATGTGTGACCGTACAGATGTACCCCACACTACAGCCCCTCTTCCATCTCCGTTTGTTCAAGCACCTCCAGCAAAGAGACTCTGCAGGCGGGATGCACAACTTAGAAGTATAAAGCAAATATTTGTTGGCTAATAGACACAAAAGATAGTCCAGACGTAATGAGTTATTAGGCTAAGCATTTGTGTGCTCACCACTCCTGATAAGGTGTCTGAAGAGTCTTTGCTGGCCAGGCGGGCGTCAGGGAGGGTCCCTGGATTGGCTCTCCAGCGCTGCTGAGCTGCTGTCTGCCACCAGCCCAGTCCCACCAGTGCTGGCCACTGCTTGACCCAACCACCCCTCACCAGTCCTTGGCCAGGCCAGCCTACTCCCACGTATACCAACAACGTACAGCCTCCCTGTTTTCTTTCCTTTGGGATTTTATACCTCCTTCTCCTCCCCCTGTTGCCTCCTGTCAGAAACAGCATGATAAAATGCATACAAAAGCCAGGCGGAAATGTCCCAGGTGATATATTTGGAGGAACTTGCTGCTACAGCAGCTAGGTGCACTATTAGGAAGTGACAGACCAACTCCCAAGAGATCACAAGGATTAAAAAATGCGGACGTATTTAGTTCAGGGAGAAGCTGGTATTGATGCTAACAAACTGGTGTGTCTATCGAGTCCACTCGGAGAAAAGCAGCAGTATTTCTGCAAGTATTCACTAAGTATTCGTCCGATTATTTTATGACATCTACAGAAAAAACATGGCTAATGCTACACTTTCCATCCAAAACCATACCTGTAATGAGAGAATTCTGTAATATTTCAAAAAGCTTCAAAGTGTCACCTATGGACCCAAAGTCAAGACTACAGCATGCCATTTATCTTCAGAAAATATCCTTGTAACCCAAGGTTGAGGGCTATTATCAACTACTATCTTAAATACCAACATAAATCTACACTGGAGAAAATCCCCGCCTGAATGGTCTGATCCTTTAAATTATACCAAGGCTGCAAAGCACATCTTCGAGGAAAACATGTGGATTTTGACCTCAAAGTCCAATCGTCAGATAAGTTACTACCTGTAGAAGTTAGTGCTTCTCTCTCTAGAAGACCATGAAATGGAGCAAAGAACGTTTTAGCTGAACTCTAAGGTCAGGGTTGATTAACCTGGAGTGCCCAAATACAGCCAAAACAAACATCCAGTGACACCTTCGTAGCTGAATCAAACATGCATGTGCACATACGTGGAGTGCAGCAGGGAGGGATGGGAAGGTGACAGGGACACAGGAGAAGTTTTCTGCCCCAGACACTGGCTGGACAAGTGCCTTCAGGAAGGTGGCTTTCAGTCTAGAAGAGTTCCAGGTCAATCACCTATATGGGTAGAAGCACTGCCTCCGGGACTTTCTGTATCAGAGGGGGAGAGACAGATTCACTCTCACTTGCATGAGTTTTACAGCCACCTCCTTCTTCTGAAGTCAAAGTAACACCGTAAGCTTTTATTTTACAGCATATGAATATCAAGACTAAGTCCCTGAAAGATCCATTTTCATTTCTGCCCATTGGAAATACCCATGTAAGAAAGGCATGTTCACGAGAGTCCATATGTGCCTTAAACTAATATGGAACATCCCAAAGTTTCAAAGCAGTCTCATATTTCTCCTTTCTTTCTGGATCATTAGTTTCACAGTGAGCACTGAACCACTTCTCTGTCACACGCAAAGAAATCAAGCAACCTCCTGACATTGCCAGTAACTGTATTTATAATACAGCAGAAATCACTGGGCTGATAATCAAGGCAATGCATATAATTTGTGCTTATAAAAATTATGAGTCTACAGCTGATTATTCACTTTCTTGAGCCCGAAGATAAAATCCAACAGTGTTCTTGGGTAGATGCTAGGCCCAAGAACTAAGTGATGTCTTGTGCCAGCGTTCAGCCTGTTCAATAACTGGCACTAACAGGACATTGTTACCTGCTCTATCTATAAAGCTGCCGAAGGCTATACCGCATATTTATGTGCTTATCCTTATAAAACAGCTGTATGGCTCACCGGGGTTATCACTAGCACTTCACCAATGGATGCTGAGCCACAGGCGTATTAAAGCTGCATAAGAAATGATGCTTTAGTTGCCGCCGAGTCATCCAAAGCATCCCAGGTGCTTGTCACCCTCTCTGGCCAGGGCTACGGCCCTGCTGTACCTGCTGGCGTAAGGTCAGTGCAATCGCTTCCTGACCTGGTTCTGTCAACACGACCCAGATGAAAAGCCCTCCTCTCAGAC
Organism: Pelecanoides urinatrix; assembly: GCA_013400755.1. Lineage (NCBI taxonomy): Eukaryota > Metazoa > Chordata > Aves > Procellariiformes > Procellariidae > Pelecanoides > Pelecanoides urinatrix. Next base: position 499,268 of record VZTQ01000419.1, on the reverse strand, counting down.
ATGGTTTAATATTACAAAACTGAGTGGCTACATATACATTTAGACATTCCTGCCACATTCAAACAACTTGCCCAAGGTAGCAGAAAGTGCCACCACTGAGAGAGGAACCGGTTTCACATACCCACTCTGAAGCTATGGCTTTAGGCACAAGATCAGTCTCCCTTAGCTTCAGTTATTTTTAAGCACGATTTCAAAGGCCCATTTCCTCCCAGTGCTCGGTGTAAGAGAAACAGAGAATCTGACCAGTCTCTGCATACACCATCAAGCTGCACAATCAGCAGACACACCGCATGGCATATGTTTCATCTAGCTCCTTGTTGCCAAAGCCTGAGCCAGTTATCCTGGACTCCTCTTGCAGTCAATGAAAAAGCCCAGGCACCTTCAGCATGTAATTCATCTCATCCAGGGAGAGGTGTCCAAGACTGGTGAGATGAATCACCCTCGGAAATGCCTGTTCCTCCACTGCGACTGCAAAGGGACCTTGGAGAAAGGAGATCAGGCACAGAGGGCTGACTTTCAGACAGGGAGGTTAAAGCAGATGATCTCAACCAAGCTCCTTCCATGGGGCCTTTTCTTCAAGGCAGACAAAACAAAGAGCCCTCCCTGGCAGCAAGGTTAGGAGCCCGTCAGTCAGATACCAGGGTTCTGCCAACCCACGTGGATGTTAACACGGCTTGCTCGCTGCTGTGCCCTCCTCCTGCTTTGACAGACTAATATTTGTAACTGCCTTAAGGGATAACAACCTCACTCCGAACATTTCCACACATTTTGCACTAAGAAGCACAATAATGTATTCACCCACCCTCTGCAATTTCCATCACTTGGTAATTCCTTCTCCGTATCGGGAATTGCAGCTTTCAGGGTGGTTTCCACATTAGCGTCAGCATCTATCTTTACATTGCTTCCCTATGAGCAATCACACTTCATTTTAAATTTCCCTCATTTCCTCTGAGCTTTTGGGATGCACTTTTAACTGCTTTTCTCCCTTCACTGAACTACGACTTATCAACAGAGTCGCCTTGAGGCCGTGATCCAGCCCTTGCGCAAATGTCCCATCCAGGCTGTCAGCCTGGACATCCCTTACCCACGGACACCGCGGCTCCGTCCAGCACCTCGTTCCTCAGCCCGGGACGGCTCACAGTCCATTCCCCATTGTGGATAAACAAATGCTGTGCGCACAAGCACAGCTCAGAAAAACGATCAGGAGGTTAATATGGTGAGAGGCACAGGCCAACCATCTACCCTGCTCCTCGGCATCAGCACACGCTTCCCTGTTCTGCTGCCGACCTTATCGCTTTCAGAGAGAGTGCAACTCTTCTGGAAACAAACCTCCTGTTTTGAGAAACTAATGCAAACGGAGCTCCAACTATTCACCCTTCCAAGTAGCAGAGGATGGTGCAACCGACGGGCTTCACGTATGCACCCATCTGAGTGCACGTTACGGGTCTGGCCACCGCCGAACCCACCGGCCTGCTCCCGGCCAAGCGACCCGGGGGCTGCGGGCAGCAGCCCTGCCGCTGCCCGCCCTGCCCTGCACCGGCGCCGGGCCACGAAACCCCATCCAGCCTGGACATTAAAAATAAACCCAGCGGGCCGCCCCGCAGGGCTGCTGCCGGGCTGGTTTTGCAGGTGCGGGTCCCCAAGGCCGCTCTCGGCCCGGCTGCCTCACACTTTGAGGGTGATGAACCGCATGCTGCTAAATATGCCCTAACCGAACGCGTATATTACACATTTTTATAGATAAACGTGTGCAGCTGGAGGAGCCGAGCAGGGCGCAGAAACCCTCTCTGCACCCCGCGGCCGGGCAGGGCAGGCCCGGGAGGGGGCTGAGCCCGGTGGTGCGGCCGGCACCACCGCTGCACCCCGCTCCCCGCCTCCGGCCGCGCCGCCCCCCGAGGCCCGGCCNGCGGACAAAAGTCCGCAGCCCAGCCCCGGGGCCTCAGGTCTTGTAACCAAAGTGTCTGAGATGCCTCCTGGCACTTCCCACAACCCAACTGCAGCCGAATGCCCCGGGGGGGTTGGTTTAGGTGAGGTGGCCAGGTTGGCCTGGAGGAACATCAGGTCCTGGAGATGATGTGTGAAGAGTTGCAGGACAAGTGGGATGAAGAATCGTGAAATGGTTTGGGTTGGAAAGGACTTTTGGAGATCATCTAGTCCAACCCCAGGGATATCTTGCACAAGATGAGGTTGCTCAAAGCCCCGTCCAACNGCCCCCGCCGCCGCCCGGCCCCGGCCCCGCTAGGCCCTTCGCCCCCGTCCGAGCGGCGCCGAGCGGGTCGGCGCCTCCCCCCCGCGCCGCGGCTCTTACACTGGCAGCCGCCCGGGATCCCCACCATCGCCCGGCTCCTCGGCGCCTCCTCCCGCTCCCCGCCTCGGCCCCACCGGCCCGGCCCGGCCCTTCGCCGTGACGCTACCGGGGGCGCGGCCTACCCGGCCCGCCCCGGCAAGGCCGCGGGAGGCTCGGCCTTCTGCCGGTTAGCGGGGGCAGGAGGGCCCTGTTTGGTCAGAGGCGACGCTTTATAGATGGATTTAATGATTAATTTTTAATTATTAATCATTAACCACTACTTGTGATTTATGGCCTCCCCAAAACCATCTCACTGTCTCCCCCCTCTGCGCTGAGGCCTCCCCGCCAACATGGAGGTNTCTCCATCTTTCTTAGAAGCCTTTCTCTATTGAAAGGCTGCAATAAGGAAGAATGGGGCTCTTCCCAAGGACCAGCTAACTCCATGGTCCTTCTTCTATGGAAAGGGGGGGACCTGAAAAGCCTTGCTACAAGCTCTCATGGTTAGGTGTGACTTCGTTGGTGAGCGAGCTTTGTGTGTCAGGAGATCTCCCACGGGCCTGCCTGGTCTCCCAGCACTTCTGCCTTTCCACAAATGCCCCAGGGAGGCTGGCCACAGGAAAACACATTTAGATTTACATGGAAAAAACCCCAGAAGTTAAATCAAATGTCCAAAAGTCAGAGCTGAGACCTGAGGTTTTTTATTCTGACAAAGTCCAAAGCTCCATTTACCTCTTGTAGGTACCTTAAAGCCCAGAAATGCCAGAGTTTGTGATCATGAGAGCTACACCGAGAGCCTGAGAGTCCTGCCCAGGGTTTGTCGAGGCTGCAGCCTTGTGCTGACGTCCGACTGGCATCTGAAAACTAAGCACAACCCTGCTCCCATCCTGGAGGGATTTGCCATGATGGGTGTTCTCCAGGGAAACTGCAAGTAGGCCAGCTGGGTCAGGGACTTCCCGAAAGACTTGGAAGTAGCTGTAGGAGGAAGATCATGTGTCTGCAAATGGGGTTGTAGCTGGGGTTTCTGTTCCCAGCAATAAGATATATATGTGGTCTGGAAGTGGGGCCAGGACCCAGTCTACCGTCCTAGATAGACGTCCTCACCACCAGTTAGCAAGTCATGTTGGTACCAGTGTGGCTTTTGATACCCTGCTGTCTCTTGGCTCAGCCTTAGCAAAGCTCATCGTCAGTGAAGGAGAGCTCTTGGGATGCAGCAGGAGATCCAAACTGGCAGCCCCAAGGCACTATCCGTCCACTCAAGTCGCTGCCTGTATTATCAAGGCAGTAAGAGCTGTGAGCCCTACTCAGCTCTTGGGAAAAAAGGGCACACAGGTCAGGGCTGCTGTTCCCCAGTAGGACCGTGCTCCCAGCAAAATGGGTCTGAACTCCCCTGGTGCTGGGCTGGTGGTTGCTGGCCAGCAGCCTGTGGAAAGCCCAGCTTGGGGTGAGCTGCGGCGCACCGCCGCTGGCAGTGGTTAGCTCTGGATGCTCAGGGAGCCACGGGCTCATTTTGAGTTTGCTGGCCAGGAACAGGCATCTCTTGGGCCCAGATGTCCCATGATGGAGCAGATCCAAATTTACGCTACAATGACAGGAGCATCCATTTGGTCCCATTGTCCTTGTTTTAGCTTTGTGGCTTTGCCTCCTCCCCTTGCGAGGCACCAGCGCTTCCCTGGACCCTCCCCTGTCCGCCAGAGCCTGCATCCCCCGCGCGGCTCTTATCTCCTGCCGCGCTGGCTGCAGTTGGCTCTGGCCTGTGTTTACCACCACTTCATTTCAGTGTCATCTACAGCCTCGCTGTGGCCAAATTTACGCTGGTGAAGCAGAAAGGGCTGTTGTGTGGGGTGTTGATAAGGGCTTTGTTTTAATTTAGCTGGTCTCCAAAGCCTGTGAAGCCCGTAGGAGAGCGGCAGGCTGGGCTCCATCAGAGGCTTCATCAATGTGATGGGAACAGCTCCCCAAGCCACCTGGCCGTGCTCCCCAGCTGCAGCCTGGCATCTCCCCAAGGGTCACCCACGCTGGAGCCCTCCGTGTGCCTGAGCACGGAGGAGGAGATGGGAACCGCTGTGCTGACGGCGTGGGGCCGTTGCTGCCCTGCTCTGTGTCCCGTCCCTCCCGGGCACCATGACCTTGGGGGGACGTGCCCTGGTGTGAAGTGTCACTGCTCGGAATGGGGAGGAGGTGAGGAGGGCTGGGACTGCCAAGCAGAGTGCTGAGATGTGCTGAGGCAAGCTTTGAAAGAGGAGCTAATGTATTTTCATCTTCCTTTCTGTTCAACAGCTTTGGTGCTGCTTAAGGTAAAGCCATGGTGGCCACAGAGCAGCTCCGTAACATGCATGGCTGCTTTGTTTCTAAAGATGAAACAGCTGCAGAGAAACCCCAAAGAGGAGGGGATAGTGCTAAATAACACTCACAATACCCACGGAGTACCAGGATAGGGCATACAGGGCTTGACTGTGCAGACCTCAATGCTGAAGAAAGACGTAAGAGCTCAGGACAGCAGCTTTGGGGACATTTCCATAGTTACATGCGACTTCCCCACAGAAACAAGCTCATGTTTTAAATGTGGCCATCCTGCCGCTCCTCCAGCAAGTGTCTTCTACAGAGACGGAGAGGTGTGAGCAGGGAATGGGCTCTGCGTGCTCTTTCTCAGGAGATCGGAGATGAGTCGTGCCAGGGTTGGGGGCGAGACCTGGGGCATGGGGCATGGTCCTGTAGGGACCGGATCCTGATGGTCTGCGAGCAGGGGACCATGTCATCCCCAGACACGTGCTGCCATAGCCTGCCCTGTGGGGAGCACCCCTTCCCCGTCTCCAGCCCCCCAGATTTTATGCTATACAGTGAGCTGAGCTTGTCTCGTGCTCTCTGGAGCTGGGGTACAGATTGGGAAACATCAACAGCCATCAAAGGAAGGGGGCAGTTGCAATTTTTGCTCTGTTGGTACATTGGTACACTGAGCAGGGTTTATTTGCTCTAAGAGAAAAAAAACCACCCAGCCTTTATGAGTATGGATTTATGTTCTGTGTCCAACTGAGCAACACCTGTTCACTTAGCTGATGTTTCTATATGTCCTTGAAATAGGCTTGTGTATTAGAGAAGAAGCTCTGCAGGCACATGGACTTTGGAACCCTTTTTTTTAATCATTCAAACGTGTTGTATTTGGGACAAAAGACAGAAGACTTCTCAGCCCAGTGCAGTATGTGGGCACAGGCGTCCTAGAGAGGTAGATATGTATGTCTAAATATATATGCATATATCACACCTGACTGAGCATCCACAGTTTTGCAAGGGGCATTTTTAGGAATATAAATACACAGTCACTATACACATTATATATCTATGGCCAATAAAACACAAAACCTCTTAAAATATTCACACATACACTCCACAACTCAGGAAATGCCCCCATCACCTTTAAACATATGATCACATTTCATTGCATATCAGACAAAGAGTCAAGTCATGGACTGTGTTTTTCCATGGGGTACTTCTCTATTTGGTGCTTGGGGGAATGGTGCTTGCCGTCTGAGCAGGTACTTGGCGTCAGCTCTGCTTATTCGCTGGCATCCCACAGCACAGCTCGGGCCACGCTGAGCGAGCTGTGCTCTGAAGAGGCATTTTTTCATTTCTGTTTGCTGTCCTGCCACATCCTCACCCATTCCCGAGCACCGATGTAAAGCACCCTTCTGGGTTTGATCCTCTTTTACTCACCGTGCTCCTTCCAGCTTCTGCCCCAGCTCCTGCAAAGGTCCTACCAAAAGAAACCCATTTCATTGAGGGCCTTGAGTCCCCCTCTGAATAAAGCTTGTCCACCAACACGACGAAGGTGGCTGAAGGTGGGAAGCTGTCTTCACAGCCTTGTTCCTGTTCTTCCCAAGTGCGGATCCGTGTGAGCCCCCACCCCAAGGGAGGCCCTGTGCAGCTGGGCACGGACCAAGGTGGGTCACCAGAAGGTCTGAGACACTTAGATATCCCTCCTAGACTCTGTCCCTGCAGCTGGTGAGGTGGCTGAAAGCAGTTGAAGGTTGTTATCCTCTCTGCAGCCCCATGTTAAAAGGAGGGAGCAGGATGGCTTCCAGGTGGGGGGAGGTCTCAGCTGGTGACCATGGCCCTGGGCTGGAATGAGCTCTCTCGGGCAAAGATGTATGCCCGTTCTTGCTCCCTGCAGCTCAGCTCTTTCAGCCTCGTCCTGCCTCTTCCTCACCCCTTCGCTGTCCCTCCTAGGTCCCACACCAGCTCAGCCCTCCTGTTCCCTCTACAGGGCAGGCAAATCTAGTGGCAAGGATTAATGGGTCTGATCAAAGAACAGCGAACACAAGAGCAAGAGGGAACGTTATTTAGAAATCTCTCATCTCACAGGCATGTGTAGCTCTAAAAGTGCTGAAGAAAGAGTAATTACTGTCATAAAAATGAGTGGGAAATGAGATAAAGGGTTTATCTCACGGGGCAGGTCATGGCAGAGTAACCTGCCTGCTTCCTTCGCTGGGAACTGGTTTTCAAAACAAGGCAAAATGGAAAATTTAGTACAAGCATCATTAACATGGGCGAAACTTGAGTGAAAGGAGAGCGGGGCAGATGGTGCCAGAAGGGGAGGTCTGGAGCTTGGTGGAGTTTCCCAAGGTCAGTCCTGGTGTCCGGTCAGTGTTTCTCCTGGCAGGATGCGAGTGCACGAAGGCAGGTCAGCATTGCCCGGAGGGGGGGGTGTGCCCGGTGGGAGAAGGATGGGATCTCATAAAGCAAGAACCGCTGGAGGAGAGGAGGGATAGGGTGAGACCTGTTCACCAGGTGGGAGGCAGAGCGCACAGCGGTTATCGAGCCCAAACAGGCAATAATTCTGTGATAAAATCTGGGGATATTATTTATCACACAGGTCCCTGTCTTCAAACATCAATGTTTGAAGCTGAGCGTGTCCAGTCTAGCTTAGAAACCATAATCCTGTCCCTGAAGCCATCTCAGATCTTCCTCGTTTCTATATTCAAGCTGATGGGTGCCTGCTGCAGCCATAGAGATGGTGATACTGTCTTGAATCTATTTGTTTTCCGAAGGCCATCTGGCTGCATTTCTTTATTGTTTGAGGACGCAGTGACATCAGCAGTGCTGCATTACCCCCAAAATGCCCTGTGCTGGCAGAGGAAATGACGGGAGGGGTGGAAAAGAGACGTTTGAGCATTCGGTTGTTGGGGCCGTGCGTCAGGGATGCGCATCGCTTTGCGAGATCTCTCAGCTCTTCACTGAGATGAAGAAACTCGACCTTCAGGATCTCAGGGGACAGTGTGCGGGTCCTCTCCCATGTCGTCTGCTCCTCCGGGTCACCGGCCGGCCAGACACCCGCACGCTTCTGCAGCTCAGGGTTTCAGCTCTGGGTTTCCCACCCGGCGCATGCAAACCGCGATGGCCTCGGCGGGGACAGCTTTCTGCCGCAGACCTGCTCCCCTATGCCGTGAGAGAGCTCAGTGCCAGGCAGGATCAGGCCAAGGTGATGCAAAGCCAACGAGTCAAAAGCAAGTTGTTAGACCCTGCCCTGGCTCCGATGCACAGCAAGAGCTGAGGAAAGCCCAGCCCCTGCACTGGTTTGAACTTGTCAGAGGATGATGCTTCCCAGGTTGTCTTGCTTTTGGCTTCTGCCATGCTCTGGGGGCAGGGACACCACCCAGCCTTGGGGACACTGGAGCCACGGTGCCATTTGGGGACCTGCAGCTGCAAAACTGCTCAAACTTTTACCATTTCAGTCTCAAACTACCCCCTTTTCTCACTTCAGAGCAGCACTCAGCTAAGCCTGTGCCTAGCCACGCAGGCTGCCTGCCATCTGGCACAAGCAGGACCAAGTAGAGTTAAATAAACGTTAAATACACACTAATACCATGTGACAGCTAGCAAAAGGCAATGACTTCAAGCTCGAAGAGTCTGGTTATGTAAACAGCATCCTGAAATTAATATTTACCTTTTAAAACAAACAGATATTTGGGGTGTTTCATAGTCTTTCTGCCTAGCAGATGCCAAGAACAACAGCTTGGTACTGCAGGGAATTGGCTTGACAGCTCAGGGGATAGTAAACTCCCCACCAGTCTCCAGACTGTGAGGTCAGAGCCAGTCCCTCTCTTTTCAAGCAAATAAATTCGCACAAGTGCCAGATTAATCTTTGCTCAGGGGCTGCGACCTCTAATGAGGAGCGGGAGCTGCCCTGACGTCGCAGCCGGGGAGCGGGGATTCGAGCGGCAGATGGGCTGGAGGATGGAGGACTCGAGGATGCTCGAGCGGACCCTTGTCCAGGGGGGCTCTGGGGAGGCAGAAGGGCTGTCCCGTGGTGGGAAACGCTTGCATCACCTCCAGCCTGGCCCCTGTGCTCCATTTCCAGCCTGACCCGCACCTGTGGGGTAAATCCCATAATTTCTCTTTCTCTAAGGGGTGATCGTTTTGCAAATCGCAGCTGAAGCCCCCGTCAGAGCACAGCCAGGCTTGGGGACGGGGGCTCGCTGCACACGCACTCCTGGTTTCTGCTGCTCCTCCATGAAGAGCTCTGATGGCTCTCCCCATCCTCATGTGTGCACCCAGGCCTCTTCTGGGGTTTGCTACTGTGTTTTATCGTTTTGTATCATTTTCCAGCACGGGACATGTGTGCCCAACATAGACACAAAGCAAAAGTCAGCTGCTACCCTGGAGGTGTTTGGGATTTCAGTAAATAGGGGATGAGTGGAGGCAGGAATAGGAGCCCAGTTTCAGTTTTAATAGGATCTTTTTTGCAGATGTCTGAAGCAGAAGGAGCTTTAGGTGCGCCTTGCAGCTCGCCACTTCTGCCATCACCCACTGTTTCACTGTATTTCACCCTCTGCTCCTAACGCACCTCCTTGGCTTCATCCCTGGCACTGCGCTTTCAGCATCTTCCTCCCAGCTGGGGACGGCTCTTCCCGGTCGGCCGTGGTGCTCATCACCTCCCGCGTCCCGCGTCTGGCTGTGGGTGCGCTCGTCACAGCCGGCAGCTCGCCGAGGGCTTCGGGCTGGCGTGGCTGTGCAGGGTCACGCTCACAGCCACCACGTGCCCGTCCCGGCGCTCAGCTGCCTCCTACTTTGGATTTTTCAACTCTCCCCAGCAGATTTTCGGTGCATTTTTCAACTTCCCTTGGAAGGGGAGAGAAGGGGCACAGGGAGCCGGCAGAGCTGGGGATGTGTCAGAGCTTGGAGCGGAGCCGGGGATCCCGAATCCAGCCCTCCAGGACACACTGATCCCAGGAGCATCGCGCCCGGTGTGAGGGGCCATGGGGCTGCCACCTGCTCCTCGCCCGCCGCGCAGCTGCTGGCTTGGGATGACAAAGTGACACCCGCTTTCGGAGGCCGTTACCTGCCAGGCACGGCAAAGTAAACCCATTAATGCCGGCGGCGCGTGGGTGGGAGCTGGGGCGGGCCGGGGCCGGGAGGATGTGGGTAGGCTCTATTACCCCTGTAAAACAAAAACCAACAACGACGCCGGCACGGCTGCGAGCGGGGCCCCTCCACGAGCAATGGGGGGTGATGGGGACCGATCAAACAGATGAGTCCCCAGAAGTGATGTCAAGCCAAGCTGAGCACACCAAACCGCACAAACTATAGGATGCTCGGGTGCCAGTGAAGGGCTCAGCGTTTCCAGAGTGCTTGTGCTGGAAAACATAATGTCTTTGAGTAAGGATTTGTGTTGAATACCTCTTTCTTTTGAAATCTAAACCTCTTTGCATTTAAACTGCTGACAATGTATGTCAGGGCTTGCAGTTATGGTGATTTAAAACGTGATAGCGAGTGCTAAGCAATGCATCTGTGATGCCAAAGTCAAAGGGGGAACCTGCAGCTCATTGCAGGGACCGGGGCTGGGTGATGCGACGAACAAGCTTTGACAGCGATCGCCTCGTCAGGAAGGGCCGTTGGGCTATTTTCCGACTTTGCTTCCTTCAATTAGTTCAGTTTGCTGATGAGGTCAGCCAAAGTTGAGCTGGAGAAAGTGAGGGAGTTTTCCTATCAAGTGACAACTTCAGGCTAACGCCGGGAGGATGCGATCGGGTCGCCCGGAGGTCTGCGGGGACGCGGGGACGCGGGGACGGGGATGCAACGGCTGGGTCTGGGGGATGCTGTCAGCCTTCCCACGTCCTGGGCCAGGTCCAGCTCTGGAGAGAGTGTCCAAAATGCGCTTGTGTCTCATATCTGCACCGCATCTCATCGTCCCCTTACTGATTAAAACCAATTGGTTATGATGTTTGGTGCATGGTAATTGAATGCCAATTTTCCCTAAATAGTGGTTGATACAAATAAGACAAACCCTGAATCTCTGCTATTAAAACAAATGGGTTACTTGCATTTTATATGAAAGCCTAGAAACCGAGGCTCCAAATAAGCAGACTCAAATAATCCTCTCCGAACTGGAAAAAAGAAATACTAGAGGAAGAGCCATGCCCCAGCATAAACGGGCACGTTTTCAGAGCTGGGAGCAGGAGTTGGTCTTTCTTCAGGGAAATAACCCCAGAGCTCGGTTAGGGGGGATTGTTTAAAGCAAGTTTTCCTGCCAGCTGATTTCAATCACGGACTTTAATCGTTCTGCCCTGCCCGTTTCCAGCCTGACAATGGGTTTTGTCTGAGGATTTGTATGCTCTGGTGTTTCTAAGAAATATATATATCATATATAAGAATAATATAAAAGAAATATTTATATAAGAATATATATAAAACATACAAATATAAATAAATATATAAAACATAAATATAATAACTACATAATAACTATATAAGAAATATAAGAAATAATTAATTATATTCTATAGAGCAAGGTAGGAGCATTTCACGGCCATGGAGATGCCCTGCCGAGGGGCTCAGAGGGGCATGTCGGCTCGTGGATGCTCTGCCCGGTGCTTGGCACGAGCCGTGGCCCCAGCTCCAGTCCTGGCCGCCTTCCCGCAGGGCTTGCTTTCCCAGAAAGCTCTCCCTGCTGCCGCGGGCCGGTCCCGAAGCGCCCGCCGCTCCCCGTCCCGACACCAGGGATGCCATCAGCCTGAAGCCGAGCAGGGAGAAAACCCAGCGGTGCCGGGACTCCTTCCATCCCGGCACAGGGTCTGCCGAGCCCAAAATAAGACCTGCCGGAGCCACCAGCTGTGTTTGGGTTTGCGGCCGTGCGTGTGCATGAGTGTGCAACGACACGTGGGTGTGCTCCCCCCACCCTGCCACATCGCCTGGCTCGGCGCGGCCGCCGCTGCCGGCTCTTGGTGGGTCCCCCCAGCAAAGGGGCTCCGGGTGTTGGTGGGAGGGTGCTTAAGCCAATGTGGTTATGGCTTTTTTTTAAATAATTTTTTTGGGAAAAAAAATAATCCAGGAATGCTAGGGAATTAAAAATAGGCATAACATTTAAGCCTTGAATGCAGCCTTCTCTCGCAGCCATCTCCTGCCCTGGTCCCCCCGGGTTGGGGCTCGATGCCCTCACCTGCCAGGCGATGTGGCACAGGGTGGCTTCTGCTGGAGCAGAGGGGAAATTTCAGCTGGGCAATGCCCTGTGTTAATTTGGATGGAATTTCATTTTGGGAAAGATGAGGGAACAAGCACGTTCCAAACTCAGGCTTTGTTTTATGTCATAAGCCATAGAGCTGGAGATCAACAGAAATTGAAATAATGAATTTCACTGTTACCGACTTAAAAAAAAATCCATCAAATGGCAAATTCTGAAATGTCATGATTTTTCCCGCTGTTCAGCACAAGAACCAATCTGGAAGTGTCAGCATCTGAGCCCCCATCAGCCCCGTGAGCCTGGACGGCTCCCGAGGCTTTGGCGGATCCCCGGCCGGATCCCCGTTTGCTTTGGCTTCCTTAGAGAGGCACCCGCCCGCACATCAGGACATCAGCCTCCGCGGCATCTCCGAGAGGCGTCTGGGGCTCTGCCCAAAGTACCAGGAGGGCTAGGGGGCTTTTTTTTTTGGCAGTTTTGCCCATGGCTGGGCCACCCGCCCTGGTTGCCGATGCGGTACCTGCCCCAGGATCGTGCCTCTCGCGGCCGGAGCTGGACCAACCGGCAGCACAGGGTGCCCTGGGAGCCGCCAGCTCAAACGAGGAGCGGTGGGTAGCGCAAAGCCCATATCAGCAATGATTTCCTGACAAACAGTGCGGCTCATTGTCTGTTCTCATTTATAAACTGCTCCACACCAGCCATCTGATATCCATTATTACAATTACAAACAACCCACAGTAACTCTCCAGCTGGTCAGCTCCATCCTAACAGCACTGCAGCCATTCAAGGATGCCATATGGTACCAGAGTTTCCAAAGCAGCATTGTCAATCAGCCTTATTAATTTCTGAGTTCATTTCTTTTCCTTTTAGGGATATATATGTTTTTTCTTTCTATATAAGACAGAGACACTTCTCTGGCCTTGATTTGGAATATGCAGCTTGACAGAATAATTGAAACATCTACAAGGCAGCTGGCAGGGAAAGGAAGAGCCTGAACTCCGCAAGCAGCCCCCCGAGTAATGGTGCTCATGCAAGACCTCCAAGTGTCTCTTACCATATATACCACAGTGCGTGCCACGAGAATATTAAAAACCCATTAGATCCGGAGTGCCGGACATGGCTGGCTTTTTTACTGCAGATGGAGGGCTGCTAATGGCCATTTCCCTTCGATCTTTTAGTCTCCTTTGAGCTATATTTATTTTTTCCCCAACATTTTGGAGCCTCTGGGTGGTATTATTGGAGATGGTTGCAGATGCTGAGATGCTGCTGGCTCTGCCCGTGCCTGTCCTGTGCCGAGCGGGCGCCTGGGCATGTCCCTGGGTGCTGCCTGACCGGGTCTGCACTGCTGCCGTCGGGTGGACCCTTCCTTTGGGGTGATTTATGGGGAAAGAGCCACTTTTGTGCCGGGTCACTTCCACATGGCACTGTTGCAGCCGGCTGCGTGGGTATCTGTCGCTGTGTCGTTGCAGCTAGCAGTAAGGCCAAGGGTTGTGTCTAGCACGGGTGCAGACGCTGGATGCGGCCACTTGCAGCCCTGCGAACACATCAGGTTGTAGTGACCAGGCATTGCATCTTCTGCATTCACAGCAGCCGGCTGCAGGGACCAGTGGGGTTTATTTTTTGCTTTGCTTTTGTATTTTCAAGTTAAGCCAGCAATCTCCAAGGGATGGTTTATTTTCTCAGCTTGGGGGCCTGGATTTTGTGGTTCTGAAATGCTCGTCCCTGGCTAAAGCCCAGCACCTGAGCTCCAGCAGGAGTTTCCTTCCCCGGGGGTGGGATAGAGGTGACGGGGGAGCGGAGAACGGGACCTTTCAGGATGAGCCACCAGCAGCGTGGCACCCTCAGAGTGTCCCCGTGAAAATGTCTCAACACACTTTCACCTTTGATCTCATCCCAGTCGACCATGTGGTGTTTACGTCCCAGAGCAAAAGCTGCCTGTCAGGCCACGGGTGCCTCCGGCAGCACCCCCAAAAGCCTGGCGGGCTGGGAGAGCGGCTCGGCGCGTGGTTTTGCTCCAGCTGCAATACATGGCCAGGGAAATAGGAAGCAGGCTGAGAAGAGAGAGGAACATCCAGGAGCTCTGTGCGACGTGGCGGGTGAGAGCGGCAGGTTTCGGGGGCCGTGCATTATGCAGATTGCATGGGATTATGTAAAACCTCTTTGTTCATCCTCCCCGTTGAGGGCAAAGAGCTCTGTGGGACCGGGACAGTTTTAGGGGGGGGAATCTGCAGCCGCACAGATGGTGACACCGGGGCTCCAGCCACCGGAGAGGACCTCCCCTGCCTGCCTGTCCCGCAGTCCCTACGGGCATTTCCCACATTGCTTTTAGCTCTTTGGAGGCAGGTCCCAGCCCTGAGGGGCCCAGCGAGGATCCAGCACCAAGCTACAGCCTAGCCCAGCTCTGCCAGGGGCTTCGCTCACCCCAGAGCCGTGGCCGATGTCCCCCTCCGGAGGGAAGCGCTGGGAACATGTCAGCCATCTCCAGTAGCATCTCTTCAAGGATGGCTGCTTGCTAGTGTGCACTATTCACTGCTGCAGATGCCTACACCCATGAAAAGTGCAGTTTGTGATGCTCCTACGCATGGCTGGGAGCCCCTTTCACACAGTTATTCCTTACTGCCATCATTTTTATCTTGTCCAGTGGACACGCTTTGAAGGGCACATTGAACTGGGTGGATTGTTTGATTTATTTATGATAACAAAAGACCATCTTTTGTTGCTGTTTCGCGCTTGTTTGGCTCCCAGCACCGAGCCCTGGTCCCCACCTGGGACTCTGCAGCCGCGGTTTGGTGCCGAGCTCGCCCACCTGTGGGGATGCTGCCGGGCACGGGTGCTCTCCCGATGGGCGGGGGTGGCTTGTGTCCCCATGGATGCGTTCCTGTCCCAGGTTGAGTGCCGTGCGTGACCTGATCTCACCCAACGTAGCTCATCGTGGCGGTGCTGCGATGTTGGGGCAGCAGCCTGAAGCCCTCCCTGGTACCTGTGGGCCGCGTGGGCTGGGCTTATGTCACTGCTGAATTTTCACCTGGCTTTCCCCTACCCCTCTGGCCCTCTCCAGTGTGCAGATGAAGCAGGTTTCACAGCCCTGTTTGGCACGGACACCCAGCTGAAGCTCACTCTCCTGCCACTTTGCTGCTGCTCTGAGTTTAGCACTGGTATTTTCCCTGCTTTGTGCTGCAACACCCCGTCCTTCGAGTCCCTGCTCCCCTCCTCGGCGGGGTGTCTGGGGCTTCCCAGGAGGGCTGGAGGGCCGGGGTTGGGTGCAGTCCCCAGCAGTGAAGGGCAGGACCCCTCCCCTCTCCCCATCACCACCGTCCAGCACCGTCCCCCCATGCTGCCCGCAGCCCCCAGCAAAGCTCTTCCACTCACAGCCTCTCCCCGCAGGGCACACAGACCTCCCTTTGCCCGCTGGTTACACCTTTTTCTTTGAGTTTCTGAAATTGTGACATTTGGCTTGATTTTCCTGTGTCTTTTCCCCCTCTGGCTCTCAGTGAACCACCCCACACCTTCTGCAGGAGGCTGTTCGCTTGCTCTGCATCTCTCTTGCTGTGGCCACGGAGACGTCTGAGCCTCCACGGAGCAGCCCCTGCGCCTCTCCCTCTCGCTAATCTGGCACAAACGAGTTTGTCCTTCAAGATGCGAGAGTGCCGTGAGTCAGGCGTTTTGCAGAGCCTGGCGATGTGCAGCTCTATTGTTTCCCCAGATTCTGGATGACACTTGTTCAAAGGAGCCCTCGCGGCCGCGACATTTTTCGTGGGTTGGCAATGCATCGGGAGAGTCTTCGGGATCTCACGTGGGTCCTTCCAGCCCACCGCTGCAGGGCCAGATGCTGCAGGGCCATGTGGTGCCCCTTGACTGTCCCAAAGCAGAAAGCCGCTGCTCTTGGGTCTGTTTTGCTTTTTCCCTGGCCCTGATGCAATTTTGCAGTTATCCCATTGCGCCCTGAAGAGCGTCCAGCTGCTAAACCCATCCTCTTTCATGTCTCTGCGCAGCGCCGAGGCTCCAGGATCTGCACCATCGCTGTTGCTTTTGCTTGAGGGTTGTTGGTTTTTTTCCCCCACAATTTTTTTTTTTTGTGGGATTTTGCTGTTTTCTCAGCATTCTTCAATTATGATTTCACATACCTCCCGGAGCTGACTCACTGCTGACACCATCTTCTCTGCGTATCGGAGGGGAAGCCAAGCCAGCATGGCTTTCTGGTCTTATTCCTTCCTCTGCCTACACAATTCCTCCTTCTCCTCCAGTCCCTCCTGACAAGCACCCTGCGTGCCGTCGCCTCCCCGGGGACACCTCGCACACCTTGCTTCATGCAACATGTGGCCATCGTGCGCTGGGTGAGTCCTGGCATCACCCGCGGCCGCCTCTGCCGACGCTCCCAGGGCTCGGAGCCCAGGCTGGGCAGGGGAAGCCTCCCCGTTAGCACCCCTCCTGACATTGCGATTGCAATTTATGCTGAGATCGACGGAGGAGAGAATATTTCCCTTGTTTTTTCCCCCAAGTCCTTGAGGGTGTTGGAGGAAAAAAAGTCCGCTCTGCCACTGCTCTGCCCTGGGGGCTGCTGCCTGGAACTGCCTGCACCAGGGATGGGGAGCGGAGCGGGCAAGCACCCGTGCGACAACCCCAGCCCCAAGGCATGATGCCGAGGTCAGCGTTTGCTTCAGAGCCTGGCCCGCACCAGCTTTCCAGGAAACTTTGGAGAAGGAAAAAAAAACTCCCACCAACCTTATTTTTTCATTTGCAGCTGGAGCGAGGCCAGATTTTGCAGCAGGACATTTTTTGGTGGAAATGGAGCTGTTGTCTTCTGGCCAGCACCTCTTGAACGGCTCCTGCCCGGCCACCACCGTGGGACAGCACAGGGCCGGGAGGGGACAGCCGAGGGGCACCAGCCCGCTGCCCGGCGGGTTTTGGGGCTGAGCCCCCTCCCTGCTGAGTCCCCAGCGAGGTGCCGCCGGAGGGGACCGGCCGCCTCTCCTGCGGGCTGCGATCGCAACTTTGCTTTGAAAACTCTCCAGTGCTTTGTTCTCTCCCTGATACGATCCATTTGGAGCAAATGCAGTCTCGGAGCATCTTGCCATGCCCGCAAGCTTTGGGGAGGCTGCTGCGAAGCATTAGCAGCAGATAAGGCCTCCTCGGGGATGGATGTCTGGCAAGGGAGGTGGCGGTGGCGGAGTCTGGCCTCTTCTTGTCCCCGGCCTGGGGACACCGCTGACCGGGCAGAGGAGCCTCTGCCAGCCGGGGGATGCCGTCCTCCGCCTCGGCTCCCTTCCCCAGCGGGCTCCGGGACCTGCTCCTTGCATCCCATCGCTGACGGTCCCCTGCCAGCCGGGCACCCCGGGGTGCCCCAGCATCCCCCAGCTCCCTGGGGAGCTCAGCGCCAGGCCAAGCAAGGGGCGAGGACACATGGCTTGGTGGCAGTGGGGTTGGGATGGAGGCCCCGCGCTGGGGACCTGGTCCTGAGCCCCAGCACCACACAGGAGCCACGGCTGGACTCACCCCACCTGCAGCCATGCGGGCGGGAACTTTTCAAGTCCCTGGAGGCAAATTCCCCCCCTGCCTTGTCCTGCCGGGTTCCTGTCCAGGCATCGCTCCTGACACCCATCCCCTGTGCCCTCCCGAGGGGCGAGCCGGCCTGGTCTGCCCGCCGGCATCCCGGATGGGTGCAGTGCGGCTGCTGCAAGCCCCGGCACTCCCCTCAGCTGCCCCCTGCTCCCCCGGCCCCTATGGCTCCGAGATTCTGCATTTCTATAATGCAGCACCTATAAGCAGCATTTATGTGGTGCAGCATTTGCATGCAGTGCTTACACCATGCAGCAGCGACATGCAGCATTTGTACCGTGCAGCATCGACATGCAGCATTTATGTGCAACATTTACATGCAGCATTTATATGCAATATTTACACGCAACATTTGTATACAGCATGTACATGCGGTATTTATGCCATGGTGTTAGGAGGGGAGGAGGGAGGAGGTTTCCAGCCCGCAGGCAGTGATAGAGGTGCAGGCAGGGCTGCCCGTCCCTGCGAGGTGCCGGCTGGGCGGTGGGTGAGCGGGGCGATAAGCCCGGGGTGCAGGCTGTCCCCAGCCGAACGGCCCCGCGGGGACCCGGGGCGCTCGGTGACAGTTGATGGGGGGGTGGGAGCAGGGCAGGGCGCAGCGGGGGGGGTTAATGCCATTATAAGCCCGGGCAGGGGGTCTCCAACAGACGAGGCCTCGCCGGCCAGATGGGGAGATTCGTCTGCCGTGCGCCGGGGCCACAAAGGAGGGTCCCGTGGCAGCAGCTGGTCCCAAGGAAGAGGTTAAGGAGACACGTGTCGGGGCAAAGCCCAAGGGTGGCAGACGCGGCCCCGGCCTTTGTCGGGGGTCACCTCCCATCTGACGGGGAGCAGGTGGGGCGGGAGCCGCCCGCACCCAGGGCCGGAGGGTCGGGGGACGGTTCTGTCGTGGCCCCGCCGGGCAGCGGCCGGCTGCGGGGGCACGGCATCGCCCGTGAGAGCTCTTCAGCGCCATGCTGCCTTTGTTGCTCTTCTAGATAATGAATCTTTTTTTTTCTTTTTTTTCCCCAAAAAGAATGGGAACGGCCCCATGGCGGGAGATGCTGATGGGGGTTGCTGGATGCCCTGGCTTGGAGCAGGGGATGAGGCAGGGGACAACGAGAGGGTGAGCGGCTCGAGAGCAGGGGCAGGGTCCAGCCGAGCATCCTCCCAGGCTGACTCGCAGGAGCCCAACAGCACGGGCACCCATCCTGCCTGCTCAGTGCCGGTGCCATCAGGTACCAGGCGATAATTCATCCCTGGGGCCAGGACCTGGGCATCGCTGGCCCCCGGACCCACTGTGGATGCCAGGATCCGGCCGGGGCACAGCCCTGCACCCCTCATCCGGCTCAGGCCCCCCCTGCCCGCTCTGCTCCCCCTTGCCGGCGGCGCGGGGCTAATTTCAATTATCTTCTCCAGGCCATATGAATTCTATTAATATCAAAGTAATGAGGTAATTACTGTGATTCGGAGGAATGGCTGGGGAATTGCTTGGGATAGGATTTCGTCAGCCAAGAGGGTAAATTAAAACCTCTCTTTGGAAAGGAGCAAAGGGCGGTTTCAGAGGTGAGTGGGGGCCAGCCTGGGGCAGTGGGTGATGTTCAGGGTGTCCTTCCCCGGGGGCCTGCTGCTGCGTCCCTGGGTCCCCTCTCATGCTGGGGGGCTCCTTGGAGATGCCATGGGCTGGATGGGGAGCCCGCAGCAGGGGTGATACCCCCATCCCCTTGCTGCAGCCCCTCCAGCTCCTCAGGGCTCGTGCCCGGAGCATCCACCCTGGAATGCAGATGGATCCCGCTGCTCAGCCTTCCCCTAGCCGTGTGCGTTCAAGCGCTGCCCTGATGCTTGGTTTAGGGAGCCCTTAAAAGCGGCACTGGGGTGGGCAGCATACGTCCCACTGCCAGCAGCAGCCGGGGGCTTGGAGCTGTGGTGGGTCCCCTCGAGGCGTGCGGGGTCCAGCATGCGGGGTCCACGGCTGCCGTCCCCGGGGAAGGATGGGGAGTGCTCACAGACCCTGCCTGGCCCTGAACCCGAGGATCTGGGGCTTTTCCACGTCCAACACCCTTCCCTGACTGTCAAAAAGACCTGGCAAAGCTCCCAGCACTGAGCCCCCAGGGAGCCCTGAGCTCGCTTGAGGGACCTGGGCCGGGGACCTGAAAAGACCATTGGGAAGGGGGAAATAGCAGGGGCCACATATATGTATACGTCCTCCTATATAACAAGCTCCAGCCACTTCTCAGGCTGAAAAAAGAGCTTTGCATGGGGCAGTGGACGGACCCGGCAGAAATGATGCCTGCAAACAAAGGGAAGGGGCTCCTGCTGCATCCCCCCACCGGCTGTGGGGTGCTTGGGGGATGCAGCAGAGCCTGGTCCCAGCTGCAGCTGGGAACTGGGCACGGTGCTGGGCCTGGGGAGGACAGGAGGCTGAGCCGGGGGAGTGTGCGTGCAGCTAGGGGGTAAAAATAGCTCTTGTTGCAGAGCAGGAGTGTCACGGATGCCTGCCAAGTGGAGAGGGAGCGCGAGGTGCCTCCCGGGTCCTTACGACAGGAATTTGGTGAGGAAGGGGAGGGTGGGTTTTGGGGCCATGGTGCTGAGCAGAAAGCCAGGGTGTGCAGGGGGACCCTGGACACCACCCCACAAAAACCCGGGCTGGGGCTAGCCCAGAGCCCAGACTAACCGGGCAGTGAGAAGAGGAGAGAATCCCTCTCCAGGGATCTTAGCTAGGATAAGGAATTTTTTTATGACGAGGGTGATGAGACATGGACCAGGTTGCCCAGAGAAGTTGTGGATGCCCCATCATTGGGGCATCAAGGTCAGGTTGGACGGGGGTCTGAGCAACTTGACCTAGTGGAAGATGTCCCTGCCCACGGCAGGGGGTTGCACAGGATGGTCGATGAAGGTCCCTCCAACCCAAACCACTCTGTGGGTCTGTGATAACCAACAGGCTGAGCAGGCAGTGGCCGGCCCCGGGGAAAGGTGTCCCCTGTCCCCTGTGGGTGCTGGCCCACGGCTCTGAGGCACAAAGCCGTGCCTGGTGAGATGAACGGGAGGGAGAAACGTCCCCCGTTCCCCGTTTCTCTTGTTGGTGCCACCAGTTTTGCAGCAGCCCTGGGATGGGAGGGGGGTCAGGGCAGATGCTACAGTTTGTGAGACGAGCGTGGGGGTTCTCAGCTGGCTGCAAAGCACTGCCTGCGCTCCTCCGGGTCCCAGGAGGGGTTTGCCCTCCATTAGGCAGCACCCAGCCAGATGGGTGGGTTTGGGCAGAAGGTGCCCCAGCGCGCAGGGTGGGGGCTTGACCACCCCCCTGCCCACGGCAGGCCCCGGCTGGCTGCAGAGCGGCTCTTTGCTGGCATCTGCTGTCAGCTTCAAATCCTGCAGTTGCCTTTTTCCACGGAGCGATACCGAAACTCAGCCCAGAGCTGTTCCTCGCCCCACTCGTGGGAAGGAGGAACGGTCCCAAGGCCAGCACTGCCCTGCAGGGACGTGGCCCTCGCAGGGAAGGTGAACCCCCGGTAGAAGGATGCACTGAACTCAAAAACCTAATGCTGAAGGTGGCTTTTCCAGTCAAACCTGGAGGAACATCCCTCTGGGCTTATAAACAGCCTTTTCCCGGGACACAAGGCTCTTCCCATCCCTCCTGCCCCTCCACGCTGTGCTTGGGACAGGAGGCTCTTCCTGCAGCATCCCCTGAGCCAGGGACCGAAATAACATCCCCCGAGGTCTCCTGCTCCAGACAACCTCGGTGTTGTCGTGTTGACAGGCCATCAGAGAAAAACAGCAGCAGCGGAAAGAAGTGACATTTGTTGAAGCTCTATTTGGTGAGTTAAAAAAAGCCCAGGGGAGCTGCGAGTGGCGGGATGCTGCCAGGACCTGGCATTTCCCACGGGCATCCCAGTGCGATGGAGGAGCCAGGAGGGGACGGGGCTTTCAGCCCACGGCTTTGCTGGGGCTCATCGGCATTTGCAGGGGAACAGAGGCACCGGGAGGGGTGCGCGGGGGTCCCTGTCTGTAGGCATCCAGAAGCCTTCTCCGTGCATGGGACTGCGTTTGCCAGGGAGGAGGATTTTGCTTGCAAGTTTGTTTGTCCATCTGTCCATCTCCCCCCTGAACTCGCAGCCTGCCCCAGGATTTTAGCAACCCCCCTGGCAAGCGCGTGGGATACAACTAAAGCTGGGCTGGAGCAGCTGGGGAGCAGGGAAGGGTTTGATATCGCTAAATAAAGCACCTGGAGGTCAAATGCCCCAGCAGGCAGCATTGCCTGGGCACGTGCTGCCCGGAGGGAAGACGCTGCCCATGCCCACGGGAGAGGCCACGTCACCGTTGGCCAGCAGACAACATCTCTGAGCCCCTGCGCATCTCCCATGCAGCTGGGAAACACGACAGCGATGTGCCCGGTGCTCCTTGCAGGCCTGGTTTGAGCTAGGACCTGCCCGTCCTCACTACGTGCCTCAGTTTCCCCACCAGTTTCTGGGTGCTGCAGATACTGCAGCCACGGTGCCAGGGGACATACAGAATCGTGGGTGGTTTCTCCAGCAGTGTATCCCACCAACTCTGCAGTCCAAGGGATGCCTCTTCCCTGGTGCCTGGCAGGGAGGAAACAGCATTTTCATTTGCAAGCTGCGAATTAACCAAAACACGGGGTGTTTGCCCCGTTCTCGATGGAAGAGGTCAGTAGGGCGAATCAGCCCAATCGAAACTGCAAACGTGACGGCAGATTTTACAATCTGCAGTTCATGTGCTGACTTTTATGATTAATTTATGTCCGTTAAATTACCCTAGGGGCTGATTGAAGTCCCTGCCACTGATGCTGCTTGGTCTTAGAACATCTGAGAGCCAGAAGCTGCAGCAGGCAGTGAATATTGGGCTTTAATGTGTGACAACTTTCACCTTTCCCAAAGCTATTTTAGGTGCCGGGTGCTGCTTTTTCCCATCCAGTCTCTTGTTCTTTGATGGAAATGATCCTGTCCTGGTAACATAAGATCTGCCATGCGGTAGCAAAAGTATTTTCACACCATGAGAACCCAGCTGATTGTGGCTATCTTACAGGGATCCCGTAAGAGAAGAGCCTGGGCTGAGATGGAAGAAACTTTGTAGGGACTAATTATGTCCCAAAGCAAACAGAAAGTGCTCTCAAGTTAAAGGATTCAGAGATTCCAGTGCTTTTAAAGTCAGACAATGCCATTTTGCAGCATTTCCTGCATAACAAAGAATGAATCCACCTGTTAAATATTGCATATTTAAATCTATTAATATCTATATTAAAATCTATCTATATGAATATCTATCTATATTATAAAAGCTATTTTATTTCCCTTCCCAACCCTTCCAGGGTTTTCATGGGGCTCAGTCCTGCAGGGCAGGGTCGGTGCTGTGCCCCCCATGAATTCCCGGGGGACGCTGAGCAGAGCAGCACTTCCCTGGTGCTGAGGGCTAAGGAGCATCCCGAGCACTGCCGGCAGCCTGAGATTCTACCTGGATCCCTGCGGTTCGGGAATGTTGTCCCAGGAACTGAACGTGAACTCTTAAGGTCTTTTATTTTGTTTCAGAAAGGATTAATTTAATTAACACAAGTAACAAAACATCTCACAGCACTTTATAAATAGACTGGTGGGCTCTGACACAGCTCCTGGCTATGCCAAGAAATGAGTCTAATAATAGCTGCTTAACGATGAAGTTCAAGGGACCAGAGAGGTTATGCAGAGAAAATGCCAGGACGGGCTCAACCCTGCGATGGATCAGCTGGGGAAGCCCCATCCGAACAGGTCGCTGAGCAAGCGCCGCTGGAGGGAAGGGCTCGGCGTGGGGGGCACGGAGCCCATCGCCGCCCGCACCACCAGGTCCTCCTCCTGGGGACCGTTTGGAGGATGGCTGGAGATGCTCTTTCCAGCTAAAAAGCAGCGATTTCCCCCCAGGGCCAGGGTCAGGGCCCTGGCAGCACCCCCAGCCCCTCACTGCAGCCTCCCGTGCTCCCCGGCCCCTTCCCCTCCCACTGCTCCTGCTGCCAGGGAGAAATTCCCAGCTGGGCTCTAGTCACCGACGCACGCGTGTTTCTGCGGGAAGTTTCTATTTCTGTGAATAGCAATTTTTCAAGCAACTCCCCCCCCCGCCTGCTTCCCTTCAGCAGGAGCCCTGACGAAGGCCGCTGGCATGCCTGGAAGCTGCGACTCACTCCCGCGTGCCAGCCCCGGCCAGAGCCTTCACCCCCCTCATCCCGCGGTCCGTCCTGCAGCACCATGGCATGGGAATTAGGCTCACAATAACTTGCAGAGGGTCAAATTGAGCTGGGAGCACCCGATGTGCTGGGCTCCCAGCCCTGGGGCATGAAGGAATTCCTAGGAATTGAAGGAGGCTGAGCAGAAGCAGGCTTGAGAGCCTGAACAGGGGAGCAAAGCCTGTGGGAAAGTCCCCAAAGCAGCAGCACCTCTGCTTGGGGGGCACCAGGACCCCAAGAACATGGAGTGCCCAACCTCCCCGGGCCACAGCTCTCGCCTGACCCAGCTGCGTGGAGGAGCCAGCAAATGGGTTTTGTCTTGGATTAAAGCCTGGAGCCAAGACCCCCAGTGCTGCGCCAGTCTGCTGAGCCCTATTGCTCCCCTCCTGACGTACCCCCTGTTCAACTGGGCCTCCCAGTTTGGGACCAGAGTCTTGAGGGCACTTTGGGCTCCCAATTTGCATTAGAAGAAACCAACACCTGCAATACTTGCCTTGAGTCTCCATCCCACATAAGTAATTGATGGAATTGCCAAAGGAATATTAATTGCTGAAGAGGGGGAGAGCAGGCGGTCCCGCAGCCCGTGCAGCAGCGGTGGCCGTGGGATGAGCTTTCTACCGTGACCCCAACAGCTTTAGGAGTCCCCCAGCATGGCTGGGCCAACAGGTCTGTTGCGTCTGCAGCCCCCGTAGCTCCAGGAGGGTGATTCCTCATGTCCCGCATCCACTTTCCCCAGGCTCAGTCCCTTTGTACTAACGAACCCTGTCTTCTAACGAAGCCCGTCTGCACAGGGGCTGGAGGGAGATCTCTTGGTGGGGCTGGGGTGCGGCAGACGTCTCTGCAAACTCAGAGCTCCCTCAGCCCTGGGGCAGGGACATGGGTGACTTGGGGGCAATAAGTGATGCTTTTATTTAGGTAAACTGCTGCTGGACAGGGAGCGGCGCAGGGGCTGCACAGGCGCCTGCGTGTCTGTTTCTCGGAGGGAGGGGATCTCGCCGTGCCGTGCCCTGGCTCCGGGGACCGCGGTGTTTTCTGCATCCCAGCAGCGGGACGGGGAAAGGCAGGGCTCCTCCTCTGCCTGGCATTGGCACCAGCCGGATGGCTTCCCCGCATCCAGGCCGTGCTTCTCAGCATCCGTGCTGCCGGGCACAGAGCGGAGAAATGAAAGAAGACAACCCAAACGGTGCCTTTCTGCTGCACTAAAAGCACTATTTAAAGTTCCCGCTGCTGCTTCAGATGGGAACATGGTCTTAAAGGCTGGAAATATGAAAAGCCACACTGGGAAGGAAAAAAACCCGGACAAACTGCTGATTGCAGCTGCCTGGCTGGCAAATAATGTGAGTGCTCCCAGAGCGGGCGGCACAGGGAAAATGAGCCCTGTGTCCATCGAGGGTGAAAGGACAAAATTCCCCTCTGCTGTACACGAACTGGGTGGCACGGGCAGTGGGAGTGGGGCCCGGATGGCCCCGTGGGGTGTGGAGGGGACAGGATCATGGGGAAATACCTTTGGCTGGGCAACGGGACGGTGCAGAAGTGCTCGCTACAGCAAGCAGCACTGTCCCGCAAAGGCGAGGAGTCACTTAAGCCAAACCCTGGACTTTTTAGCAAAAAGAAAATCGGGAATATTTGAACCGTCTGTTTTGTAAAGAAAAAACCTTCAGGGTTTCCTCTGCTGCAATCTCAAGAAATTCCACAGCTGCTGCTGCGTGGGAGGGAGCCCGGGGAGCATTTTTCCCCTCTGCGCGTGGCTGATGCTCAGGGCTGGCTGCGGCCCCGGGCCGGGGAAGGGCTGTGCTGAGCTGTGACCCCCCTGCCCCGGGCAGCCAGAGCCTCTCGCTGTGACCCCTGCCCAGCCCATCGTAAATGTTACTGAATTCTTATAAATCCTTGTGTTTTGCAGAGGCTCAGGGACCTCGGCAGCCCCATCCCAGAGGCCTCTGGAGCCACCCAAAGCATTATGAGTGCAAGGGGCACAGGGGATGCGCCAAGAAGTATTTTCACTCCTAGAGGTATTTTCTACTTCTAATTGCTGCCTCTCAGCTGCAGAAAAAAATGCCGGTCTGCCAAAGAAAACAAAATATTGTTCCTGTTTTCAAGAAGCTGGACAAGGAAGGGAAAAGCAACACAGGCTCTTCCGAGTGTCTGTGAACACCATCTCCCTCTGCCTCGCTGCTGTTGAACACTCGCTGGGGCTGTTAGGAGGTGCCTGCCTTGGGGCCACCGCAAAGCCACTGGCCACCGAGAAACTCCTTGGTCCAGGGCTGGACGCAGGCAGCCCCTGCCCTGCCCTGCCCGGTGGGGCCTCCAGAGCCACCGCCTGCCCCTCTGCTGCTGCCGGCCCCCAGGAAGGAGCCAGAAGTGTTTTGGGAACCTGGTGCATGGCATAGAAATGCCTGTAACAGCACCCAGCCCGAGTGGGGTCTGGATGGGTAGCCCCCCTGGGCAGGGGTGTGGGAGTGGGGTGCTCCCTGGGCTCCCCGAGCATCCTGCCCAGCCCTGCAGATTTATGCCCCAGGCCTTCAGCCCAGAGCTCCTGCTGGGCCGCCAGATCCTGCTACTGCTGGGCACCCCACCGTGGGAGTGGGCTGCAGGCGAGGGGGCTGTGACTGCTGGGGGGGACCAGGGGCTGAGCCAGCTGCCCCCTGCCCGGCTCCCGCTGTGCCTCCCGTGACACAGCCCAGCACGGGGACCCCCAGCACATCCAGGGCCAGACCTGGGACAAGGAACGGAGCACCGGGGGCCTGGGTCCTTCCCTGTGCCCCATCCCAGGCCACAGCGGGGAGCACTGGGGATCTGGGTCCCGCCCTGTACCCCATCCCCAGCCAAAGCAGAGAGCCCCGGGGAGCCCCAGGGACCCGGTTCAGCCCCATACTCCATGATGGGGCGAAGCGGGGAGCACTGGGGAGCCCCGGGGATCCAGGTCCCATCCCGTGCCCCATCCTGTGCCGAAGCGGGGAGCACTGGGGACCCGGGTCCCGCCCTGTA
>VZTQ01000419.1:420043-472703 GCA_013400755.1 Pelecanoides urinatrix | reverse complement strand
GGGGGCTCGGCATCAGCATCAAAGGTGAGGGCCGGGGGTGGGGGGCGTCCCGGGGCGCGGGGGAGGCACCGGGACCTGTTGCTGCCGCCGCCTTTCCAGCAGCTCGCTCCCACGCTTGGAATAAAACCCCGCGGGGGGAGCGGGGCAGGGGCCGGGGTCGGGATCTTCACACCCTGGACACTGCCCTGACCCAGCCTTTGTGCAGTGACAGGACCCGGCGCATCCCCAGCCCAGGGAAAGAGCAGTGCTTTGGGGTGCAGCGGTGACCGGCCAGCCCCTGCCGCGGCCGGAGCAGGGGTCCCCAGGGTTTGGGAGCTGGAGGGGGCTCCCCTTGCCCCTTTGCACGCAGGGGTAGGGTGCTGTCTCATGAGGCAGGTGGGACGTGCAGGGTACCCGGTTAAACGAAAGCTGCCCTTTTGCAGCCAAAGGGAGGGCTCTGCCGGCGTGTCCTCGTCCTCTCTGTGCCCCTGTGCTGAGAAGTGCCCCTTTTAAACTGTTGGCAAAGTGAAGGGATTGTAAAGCCCTTGGAGATCTCCAGGTACGGAGAGCTGGGGTGTTAAACCAACACGCTCAGGCTCGCAGATGCCCGCTGCCGGAGAGCTGAGCAGCGGGAAGCCTCCCTGTTATAATCCCTGTTTTCCCTCCCAAGCTGCCCCCTGCTCCTCGGTGACGCGCCTGAACTTCAGGCTGGAAACTTTTTGGGGCAGGGATGGCGTTTCTGCCTGCCTTTGCTTTTCACGCGGCTCTGAGCAAGTTGGAAACTCCGTGAAAGGAGGATGAGACGGGGAGCAAACCGGCAGGCAAAGGGCCGTCGCGGTGCGGGGGCGAGAGGGTTCGTAACTCGGTGTGCGGGCAGGGCAGGCAGCGGGCTCGGCAGCCCCGGGGACAGCGGCAGGGCGGCTCTCGCCTCCTGACGTGGCTTCTCCTCCCAGCTCGGAGGGGACGCGGCCGCAGCCTCTGGCTCCCTCTGGAAGTGGGGAGGTTTTGCAATGTGGATGTCTGGGTGCTGGGATTAGATCGAAACGGTGCCGCTGGCTGTGTCTGCAGGGTGCCCGAGCCTGCCAGCCCTTCCTTTTTGGAAGCATAAAGCCCCCTTCGTAATAACCGCTTGGCTGCCAAGTTATTGCTAGTGCTGTGGCTCTCCCAGGAAAGGAGGAATGTCACTTGCTTCAGTTAAAACTTTATTTTTGCAGTGTCGTATGTGGAAACCAAGTAGTCGCCATCCCAACTGGGAGCTAGAAGCCGTTGGGGGCGGTGGGGCAGCCCTGCCAGTGCCACTGCCGCTGCTGGGGGAGGGCATCGCTCCTCCTCGCCCGGGCTGTGGGCGCTTCCCCGTTAAAATGCGTGCCAGCGGCGTTTCACCCGGGGACGCTTCACCGCAAACCGGGGTGCGGGTGAGGTGTCCTGCCTTGGGACGTGGCGAGGGGACGGGTGCCATCGCCGCTGGGCTGGCCTTCCGCGGGCTGGCAGGACAGTGGGGAGCCGCGCTGGCGGAGGCTCCTGGCCCTGGCAGGGGCTCTCGGTGCAGGCAGCCCGGGCGAGGACGGGCTCTGCAGCTCGGAGCAGCCCCCGCGGGGGCCTCTGACAGCTGATAACCAGAGCCCTCCGAGGGGCTTGGCAGGCGTCTGAGCGAGGAAATGCCTGTGGCAGTGGCTGGGAGCAGCCCCGGGGTAGGCGGTGACAACCCGCTGGGCTCCACATCTCCCTCCGGGATGAGAGATCGTCTCACGGAGGCTCCTCAGGACAGGCCGTCCTGGGGCGTAGGGCACGTCGGGGGCTGCCGATCCCCGGCTGCTCCTGCCCGGGGCTGGGGCTTGGCAGTAGCTGCTGCACCGCGTCTTCTTGGCACGCAGGCAGCAACGCTGCTCGGATCTCCCCGCGGGTTCAAAAGTTAACGTGCAAATTGATCTCCTCGAGCCGCCGGGAGGTTTGAATAGCATCCTTTTAGGCTGGAGAATGGGGAGCAGCAGGTAAATAGGGCTACTATGCGGAGAGGAGCAAAGAGCCAGGTTGGTTCACTTCTCCCTGGCTCTTTTGCCTCTCGAAAACATTCAGCTGTCTTATCTATTTAGATTACGAAGTCCTCAGAGCAGGGATGGTTGCTCAGCACACACGATTAATAATGCAAATAAAGACATGCTTTCCTGCCAAAATTGATGGGGAGATGGCCAGAGTACGTGTTTGCTCTGCGAGGAAATCTGCGATTGTTCAGAGTGGTTTTGGAGCAATCATCTTCGTCTGGCTGTAAAGCCTCGTGGTATTTTGGCTGCTGTGGTTGTTACGAGTGTGCCATGGGTATCCGAGGAAATGGGGCAGCGGGATGTGCCAGCACAGCGTGGCTGAGCGCTGGGAGAGGGCTCAGCCTCACTGGGGCCGGTGGGTACCCGAGCATCCCCCTTCCCACCCACTGCTCCGTGTACTCCGACAGCTACAACCGCTTCATTTCTCTTCTGTTCCAAGGTGGCCGAGAGAATAAAATGCCCATCTTGATCTCCAAGATATTTAAGGGGCTGGCAGCGGATCAGACCGAGGCGCTGTATGTGGGGGACGCTATCCTCTCCGTCAACGGGACCGACCTGTCCGAGGCGACGCACGACGAGGCGGTGCAGGCGTTGAAGAAGACGGGCAAGGAGGTGGTCTTGGAAGGTAGGAGACGAGGGTGCGAGGGGAGACGAGGGTGCGAGGGGAGACGAGGGTCTTCCTGCTCCTGGGGGGCTGATCCCCATTTTTCCCAGTGATGTGCTGCGAGCATGGGGGTAGCACATCATCTGCATACGCGTTTGCATACTCTTTCAAATGGAAGACAACATGTGCAGACTGGTTTATCGGCTCATCCGGAGAGTTGGAGGTAACTGCTGGGATCTCCCTCCGAAGGGGGAGAAACGCTCGGTGCCCAGCGGCTCCGTCTCCCCGCTGCGGGACCACGGGCAGGCAGCGATGGGAGGCGTGGGGCGGGTTTTTGGGGTTTGCGACTCTTCTATCGTACCGTGTCACCCTGAGGTCTGCGGTTCCTGGGGCCATGGAAAACTTTCTGCTTTTCCTGTGTTTTTCATTTAAACCCACATCCGCGGCTGGAGCGGGGCTGTGCGGCTCTGCAGGCTTATGCCAGCCGGGAGGGGGTGCGCCCGCACCCCGCTCCTTGCTGGGCACCTCTTGGTTTGCTGGGGTGGATTTTGGGCAGGCTGCCGGGCGCAGGCAGGGCCAGCTCGGGCGCGCAGCCGCCGGAGCTGCCTCCCCGGGGGGTGTCTGACAGCTGAACCCCAACCGCGGCCCCCCCAAATCTGGCAGCTGAGGGTACAAACATCCCAGGGATCGCAGCCCCCGCTGTCCCAGGGGAGGCTGAAGCCAGTCCCCTGGGAATGGGCTCCCTCTTGGTACCGGGCGGCCGGTGCCTGGTGCCTCCCAGCCCTGTGGGGGCTGGCAGGCTGCGGGACCCCCCCGAACCCCACCTGGGGAGTGGGTGAGGGCTGGTAGGTGGGACTGTGGGAGGAGGGACCCCGCTTTCCTCCTGTTACACTTCACATCATGTCTGTTTGCGCTTGCCTACTCTCTGCCAGCTTGGCTGGGCAGGGGTGAGCACCCAGGGTCTGTCCCCCAGGATGGGACCCTTCCCCTCCCCTCCCCGCTGACCCCCCTGGGCCACCCCAGCTAACCGGGAGGGTCTCGGCACCGGAGACCCTTCCCGGTGTGGTTGTAGCGCTGGAGATCCCAAAGGGAGGTTTTATTTGGGAGCAGCGTTCTGGGCTCTGCCTGGACAAAGAAGAGCTCTGTGTCTTCTGCTGCCAGCGACCGCCGTGGCTCTTGCTTTCCTGCGCCTTCCCCAGATTGTCTCAGCTCCAGATTTTCATTTTTAGCTTCGCTCAGCCCTTTCTGCTGTGGGTTCCTCCTCTCCTGGGAGCCGCAGGACCACGGTTCAGCCGGAGGAATGTGCTGCTCTGCCCAGCTGCTGGGAGCAGATAGAGTTGTTGGTGGGGTTGTTGTTTTTTTTTTTTTTTTTGACCAAATTGAAATACAAGAGCCTCTTTCTCTGGGAGTCTGCGAAATTCCTCCCCGTAGCCGCTGTTCTTGGACCACCCTCTCTCTGTTATTTTCTTTTCATCCTTTACTTTGGCGTGGGTTTCCTTTCTGCGAGAGGTCCTGTGGGAGGTGGAGATGAGCTGCCCTTTCTGCAGAGAACAACTTCTCTCCCTGGACCTCCTCCTCCTCCTCCTCCATCCCCCTGGGAGCCGGCTGCTGCCAGGTTGCCCTCCCAGGAGGCAGCCGCAGGCAGGGCCTTTGCTGTAGCTCGCTGAGCTCAGGTATGACCTGCTGGGTTTCTTAATTAATTAAAACTCCCAGCAGGTTCCCTTGGGAGGAGAGCGGGGCTGGGTTGGCTCCCACCACCGCACGCTGGAGGCTTTGTGGTGAGTTTGGAGCGGCTCCCGCAGCGCGGTGTTGCTCAGGGGTGTTGCAGGCGACAGCTGGAGCGGGGCAGGGGTCTCTGCTGCTCGTCCGGTTGCGGACATCGGGTACCCACATCTCCATCATCTCCTCCCCGATTTGGACAGCCCTGCCCGTGGAGCATGGCAGGGCTGGCACCGCGGCGTGGTCCCTGTCGGGCTGTCGCTGCCCTGCGGAGGGGACGGCCCTGCCTGGGGACGGGGTGTCCCCTGCCTTGTACCTGCCACCCCCCTGGCTCTCCAGGAGCCGGCCAGCCGAGCACCCTGCCCCGGGGAGGGCTGGCAGGGCTGGGGGGTGAGGGTGGCCTTAAAGTGCCTGAAGGGGGGCAAAGCGGGGGCTTCCCTGCTCCCTTCTCTGGCCTGGGCTCGCTCCGGGGCTCGGTGAAAAGGGACACAATGGCCTTAACACGTTGCGGTCCCCGTGCGCTGCCGGGGTGACTCTGACTTCCCTTACGGTTGCTGCGTCCGCAGGTCGGGACGGCGAGTTGGGGTGAGAGTCTCCAAAACGGCAGAGCTGGGAGGTGACGTGATTTAATCCAAATATCAGCAGGGGCTCCACGTGCCAGATCTCACCCCGGGCTGCTCAGCTTGGCTTCTGGCTCCTGGGTGTCGTTGCTGGCCGGGCATGAGGACACGCAGAGACCTCTCGGCGTGTCCTGCCAAGATTTTTTTTGGATGTGCCAAACTACTCTCTTAATATTTGCAGGAGGAGTTTGACTGTATTTATATTACATTGTTATTTTGGGGAGAGTTGCTCTCCCTTACCTTATTTTTCCCTGGTTTTTTTTTTTTTTACTTTTCATTGCTTGGTATCCAGAGATCCTCCACAGTGGGGGAGGGACTGATAAACATCCTTCCAGCTGCCCTGGGAAGGGCTTCACTGCCAGGAGCGGTTTTCCCGGCGAGGCCCCTGTGCGGTATTGGCATGGGGAGAGAACTGGGAGCAGTGGGGAGGAGGAGCTGGGGCAGCCGCAGGCATCTGGTCTCCGTGGCAGCCCGGGGCTCGTTGGCTGCAGGGGAGCTGTCACAGCTCTCCAGGACTCGCTCGGCCAAATAATAACTTGGAAGCTGAAGTTCAGAAAAGCTAAGGGGTGCCGGCAGAGCGTAGCACCGGCGATGCCCGGCTCTGGCGGGCTGATTGCCCTAACCCTGGGAAGCCCAGGAAGCTGCAGAGGGTGGAGATGTGCGTGGTGTGAAATACCCACAAAATGGAGGTGACCCCGGGGTAAATAACACACGGTGCAGGGTGGAAGGGGGCTCCGAGCGGAGGCGGGTGGTGGCAGGCAGGGTTTGTGCAGTTCCCTGTCGCTGCCGCCCTTCGGGGCTCAGAAGGGCTTCAGGAGAGGAAGCCCTGAGGTGGCCTCCAGCCCTCTGTGGGACACTGAAGTGAATGTCCTCTGGCAGATGTGACAGTCCCCGGGGGCTGAGCCGCTGGGCTTTGCCCTCGGCAGCGCTGCGTGTGCTCTCNATGCCCGGCTCTGGCGGGCTGATTAACATGTTTTCACATGTTAATTTTGCATCGTTAGTCCTGAGGCAAAGAGGGACCAGCTGGAGATGGGCTTAGCATCTCCTTAGGGCCAGAGCTGGATCTCCAGGACCTCTCTGGGAGCCTTCCTGATGTGATGGCCACCCGTACGGTTGGACCTTTTTGACTCACAGCACCGTATGGATGCTGCTGGAAAGGTCTCGGCGGGGGGGAAACAGTGGGACCCATCCTACCCCTGACTGGCAGCGTAGGCATAAACCTCTCCTCCGTGAACCCGTGCCGTGATCTCTGGGCTGAAGCAGAGCGTGCCGGCACCCGGCTGGTGGCCCGAGCAGCAGGTGGGTGCTCTGGAGCCTGCTGCTGGGTGTCTGCGTGGCTGCGGCTGCTTTCCTGGCTGCAGGAAGGTTTGTGGCTCCTCGGCAAAGCCCTCCAGGGTCAGGAGCTTGGCTTTGGGCGGTGCTGAGCCACGAGCACATGCGTGGGGCCGGTCGTGGTGACTCAGGATCGAGGGTGCAGCAATGCTTGGTTTNCTGAAGTTCAGAAAAGCTAAGGGGTGCCGGCAGAGCGTAGCACCGGCGATGCCCGGCTCTGGCGGGCTGATTGCCCTAACCCTGGGAAGCCCAGGAAGCTGCAGAGGGGGGAGATGTGCGTGGTGTGAAATACCCACAAAATGGAGGTGACCCCGGGGTAAATAACACACGGTGCAGGGTGGAAGGGGGCTCCGAGCGGAGGCGGGTGGTGGCAGGCAGGGTTTGTGCAGTTCCCTGTCGCTGCCGCCCTTCGGGGCTCAGAAGGGCTTCAGGAGAGGAAGCCCTGAGGTGGCCTCCAGCCCTCTGTGGGACACTGAAGTGAATGTCCTCTGGCAGATGTGACAGTCCCCGGGGGCTGAGCCGCTGGGCTTTGCCCTCGGCAGCGCTGCGTGTGCTCTCAGGGTCTAAACGCGGTAACGAACCAAAGCAGAAACAGAGGCTTTGGACCTGCCCCAGGATGATGCAGAGAGACAGTGAGGGTCCACATCCTCCTCCCTCCTCCACACCTCGCTGCCCTGAAGCTTTGCTTTCCCTGGGGAGTTTTCTGGGGACGTTTTTCCTCCCGTGGAAACATGGAGAGTTGTCCCATGATCTCCCTTGGATCACTCAGCCCGTGGATCACCGCTGGCCACGCAGCACAGGTGAACATTTAGGAAAGAGCCGGGGCATGGCATTTGGCACTGAGGGCTGGCCCTGGGGCGGGAGGGACAGCGGTGGCACCCCTGCTGTGCAGCATCCCTGGGGTAGAAGGGTTTGAGTTGGGGCAGCTGGGACCAGTCGGCTTGACGTTTACATTTTACTCATTTCAGAGTGTCTTTTTGNTGCTCTGGAGCCTGCTGCTGGGTGTCTGCGTGGCTGCGGCTGCTTTCCTGGCTGCAGGAAGGTTTGTGGCTCCTCGGCAAAGCCCTCCAGGGTCAGGAGCTTGGCTTTGGGCGGTGCTGAGCCACGAGCACATGCGTGGGGCCGGTCGTGGTGACTCAGGATCGAGGGTGCAGCAATGCTTGGTTTGGGCTTGGGAAGGGAGGATGGGCTTGTGGAGAGGGAGGATCTGTTACCCAAGAAGTAAAACCAAGGGATTTTGATGGTTTTGCTCCTTTCTGGAGTGCCAAGGAGAAAAAACCCAACTGCAACAGAGACAGAAGAGCGGTGCAGACTTAGGGCTTTGGGTTAAACATGTCCCCGATGCAGCTCGCTGCAGGGTTCGGGGTGCGCGCGATGCTGTGGCGATGCCACAAGCAGCTGCTCACACGTGGCCTCCCTGGAGACTTTCGCTGTTCCCTCAAAACCTAAAATAAAGTGTTATTCAGTGCAAAACCCTCAGTGGCCTCTTTGTCCCCTCTCCTCCCTGCCGGAGAAGCTCAGTGGGACAGGTCATCTCCCCGGGGGAGCAGAGAGCCCACGCGGAGCCACGTGGCTTTGGGGACCACGTGGATGTGCCCAGCAGCCCCCGAGGGGGCTCTGTGCCCGCTGGAGGTGGGGGGGTTCTGCCGAGTGATTTTTGGAGGGGTGCCGGCTAACAAGAAGAGGGCAGCCAGCCTGGGAGCCCCAGCACTGCAAGGTGTTAATTAAAAAAACCACCAAAACACCAGTACAACAATTACAGTTTCCATCAGCAGAGGTGATGCATCATATGGTCTGAGTCGTTTGCTTTAATGAGATGGGTGTAATTAATTAATCCATTCAATACCAGGTGATTCCGCTGCAGTGAAGGGCCTGGCAGAATGTAAGTCTATACACTATAAAGCCCGTGCCAGGAAAACTCCACAGCTTCGTTTTTGCTTTGCAGGGACGGGCAGGGGTGCAGTGGTGCCGCTGCAGAGCGGGCTGGGCATGGCACTGTCACACTGTGTCCCCCGGCCGTGCCGTGTGTCTCTGAAATGCAGCCTGCTGCTGTCATCGGAGGAGACGGCAGCTCCCATGGGACGGTGGCCCGGCCCCGGGTGCGCAGCTCCCCGGGGAGCACCGCAGCCCCCATCGCGTCCTGGCTCCCTGCACCGGCCCGGGATCCCCCCGTGCTGCAGGAACCCACCGGTGGTTCATCACCAGCCTTAAATCCTGCTTGAAGCCATGTGCCGGAGAGGCACACGCGCTGGCCATTGCCTGCTCCTCTGTGCCCTG
Source organism: Pelecanoides urinatrix (assembly GCA_013400755.1). Classification (NCBI taxonomy): domain Eukaryota; kingdom Metazoa; phylum Chordata; class Aves; order Procellariiformes; family Procellariidae; genus Pelecanoides; species Pelecanoides urinatrix. The sequence continues at coordinate 464,130 of VZTQ01000419.1, read as the reverse complement.
CCCTGGGCCGGGCACTGCTCCTCTCCTCCTCTGCTCCGTCGGGACGTGACCCCACCATCGCACAGCTAATGCCGGTGACGTCCTCTGCGTGCCCGGGGAGCCACGGGCTGGCGTGGGGACGCTGCTTGGGTTTCAGCATCTGAATTATATCCTTCTGAACTCCAATTAGTTCCCAGGCACCGGAATAATGGCCGGTCCCTGCTGCCAAGATTAATGACTCGGGGTGAAATCCAGCCCAGCTCAAATGCCTGCGGGAACGCGGCAGCTATTTATAACGGGAGGTGCAGGGCGCGAGGCTGGTGGCCCCACGCCGCCTCCTTGGCCCCGGGGCCGCGGCGGGGTAACCCGACCCACGTGCCGCAGCGGCGTCGCAGCCATTTATAGCTGCGTCCCGCTGGGACTGGGCAGAGCGGGGCACCCCGCGGGGCTCTGCCTCCCCGCCGGGCCCCACCGCTGCGGGATTTCAGGCTTCAGAGGTTTTGGGGAGCTCGCTGGGACAGGAGCGAAGGGGAAGGTGGGCGGTGGTGGGCAGGTGAAGGATGGGGATGGGAGGCTCTGCGTGCAGACTCTCTCCTGGTGGGAAAAAGGACTTTTTTCTGGCACAAAATCAGGCTGCCGTGGCTTTGCTGCAGCGATGGAGCTGGTCCACTGACCAGCCACCTACAGGAGTTGGCAGCAAAGCCAAGCTCCTGCCACCCACACCGCTGACTTGGACCTGGAGTGAAACCAGTGGTGACGGCTGGGGACGCGGCAGCAGTCACCTGCCTGTCCCGTGGTCCTTCCCCCAAGGGCCACCAAAGGGAAGCCCTTCCCCGCAGCCACCAGCTGGTCCCACGCTGTCCCCAGGGCAGGACCACGACTGGTCCCACTGGGCTGCGGCGTGTGGGGCATCCTCCCCTGCTCAGTCAAAGCTTTTTGGCTGGTTCTGCCGACCTCATTTTCAGGGTGTAGCTATGGGGCCCCATCAATTCGCGGCGACTTTCATCTCCCCCTTCCCCTAAACCTCGGGAGCCGGCTGCCGTCCCAGCCAGAGCCAGACTCGCTGGGGACTGAAAGCTGGTTTCTTGTCCCTGGTTTATAACTCATGGGGCAGGGCTTATGTGAGCTGTGAGCACGCAGTTCGAGGCTTTTCCTGGGGCCAAGCCATGGTATTTGAGAGCTGTTGTTCCCAGTTGGCGGTGGGACTGGCTGTACCAGCACAGTTTGAACTGTGTAATTTTGGCCTGGGACTCCTGCCCATTCCCCTCCCCCTGCCTCCGTGTGCCACCCTGGGGACCCGATCAGACTTGGATCTGCGAACTGATCCGGGTTAAAGGAAAGAAAAAAGGGGGAAAAGGCCATTTTTACCCCTCCCGGGAGGCTCCCTGGGCTGGGATGGTGGGGCAGAGGCACTGGAGGATCCTAGGTGTCATGTCACCCTCTGGTATGACCTTGCCCACCAGTGCCACCCCCTCCCTGCACCCACAGGGATGCTGGGCAGAGGACCTGCTGCGGCACCCATGGGTGATGGCTCCAGGGAGGTAGCAAAGGAGGTACCAGCTCCGGTGCAGGGAAAGTGCAAGAGGTTCCAGGGGGGCAGGTGGCCAGTGGTGGGCAGGATGAGGCCACCATGGCCCACGCCGAGCTCTCAGCCGGGTGCTGCCTCTCTTCCAGTGAAGTACATGAAGGAGATCTCCCCCTACTTCAAGAACTCCTCCGCGGGGGCGACGGTCAGCTGGGACCCCTCTCCCGCCGCCCTGCAGAAGCGGTCATCCCCCCTCCTACCCCCTCGGGAGCTCCGGGAGGGCAGGACCGTGCCTCTGAAGATGTGCTACGTGTCCCGCAAGTGCCTCCCCGCCGACCCGGAGCACAGGTCAGGGCATGGTGCCGGGAGGGGGGCGATGCCACCGCGGTGCCCCGGCGTGCTGAGGGCCGGCGGGGACCCAGCGGGCTCGTGTCCCTGCAGGTACCTGGAGGTGTGCTCGGCGGACGGGCGCGTTGCCCTCTTCCTGCGGGCGAAGGACGAGGCCACGGCGCAGTCGTGGCTCAGCGCCATCCAGGCCAACGCGGGCGCGCTGCTGCCGCGGGTGAAGGAGGAGCTGCGAGCCCAGCTGGCGGGTGCCGGCACGGCGGCCGGACGGGATGTCAAGCACGTGGGCTGGCTGACCGAGCAGGTACCCCCATGTCCCCTGCTGCCCCTCGCCACCGTGCTGCCGCTGGCCCTGACCCTCTCCCCTTGCAGCTCCCCAGCGCCGGCACCAGGAACCTCTTGGCCGTCCTCACCGAGAAGGAGCTGCTGCTGTACGGCAGCCTGCCGCAGAGCCGCGACGCCCTGGGCAAGCCCGCGCACAGCTACCCCCTCATCGCCACCAGGTAGGGGCCACCGGCCCAGCGCCCTCCTGCCCTGCGCGGGGGACAGGGTGGTGGCAGTGTCCAGGGGCGGTGGCAGGGACTGGGGGTCTGGGCAGAGGCCCGGGGATGATGGCAGAGCTCCAGGGGGATGGCAGTGACTGGGGGTGGTGGCAGTGCCCAGGGGTCGGGGCAGGGGCTGGGGGGTCAGGGCAGAGCCCCAGGGATGATGGCAGAGTCCCTGGATGGTGGCAGGAGCTTTTGGGATGATGGCAGAGTCCCGGGGTGGTGGCAGGGGCTGGGGGTCAGGGCAGAGCCCTGGCATTGGTGGCAGTGTCCAGAGGTGATGGCAGTGTCCAGGGGTCAGGGCAGAGCCCCAGGGATGATGGCAGGGTCCCTGGGTGGTGGCAGAGGCTTTTGGGATGATGGTAGAGTCCAGGGGTGGTGGCAGGGCCCTGGCGTGATGGCAGGGCACTGGGGATAATGGCAGAGCCTGAGGGATGGTGACAATGTCTAAGGGTGGTGGCAGGGTGCTGGGGTTGGTGGCAGAGCCCTGGGGATGGTGGCAGACAGTGGGGGTAATGGCAGTGCCCGGGGCAGTGGCAGAGCTATGGGATGGTGGCAGAGCCCTGGGATGGTGGCAGAGGGGGCGGTGGCAGCGTCCGGGGTGGTGGCAAGGCGCTGGGGATGGTGGCAGAGCCCTGGGGATGGTGGCAGACAGTGGGAATAATGGCAGTGTCCAGGGGTGGTGGCAGGGCACTGGGGATGGTGGCAGACAATGGGGATAATGGCAGCGACCGGGGCAGTGGCAGAGCCCTGGGATGGTGGCAGAGCCCCGGAGTGGTGGCAGTGTCCAGGGGCACTGGGGATGGTGGCAGAGCCCGGGGTGGTGGCAGTGTCCAGGCGGTGGGAGTGCCCGGGGCGGTGGCAGTGCCCGGGCGGTGGCAGGGTGCGGGTGCCCGGGGCAGTGGCAGGGTGAGGGTGCCCGGGCAGTGGCAGTGCCTGGGGTGGTGGCANGTCAGGGTGCGGGTGCCCGGGCGGTGGCAGGGTGCGGGTGCCCGGGCCGGGGCGGCTCCTGGCGCGCTCTGGCCGCGGGACGTGGTCGCTGCGGGCGGGCGCGCATCAGCGGGGCTGCAGCGCCCCCTGCCGGCCCCGCCGCGCGGCCACCACCGCGGTGCGGAGCGCGGTGCGGTGCGGAGCGCGGTGCGGAGCTGAGGCGCGGCGGTGCCGCAGGCTGGTGCACTCGGGGCCGGCCAAGGGCTCGGCGCTGTACGAGGCGGAGCTGTCGTTCGCGCTGCGCAGCGGCACCCGGCTGGGCGTGCAGACCCACCTCTTCAGCCTGGAGAGCCCCCGCGACCTGGCGCTGTGGACCCGCCTGCTGGTGGACGGCACCCACGGCGCGGCCGAGCTGGTCCAGGAGGTCTCGGCAGGTCAGCGGGGAGCTGAGGGGACCTGGGCGGCGGGGCGGGCGGCCGCCGTCTCACCCCTGTCCCCGTCCCCAGCCTGCACATGGAAGGGACAGGATTGCACCCTCTCCATCCACATCGACAAGGGCTTCACCATCTCAACCACCGAGCCCGGGCTCAGCAAGACCATCCTGCTCCAGCAGCCCTTCGAGAAGCTGCAGATGTCCTCCGATGACGGCACCAAGATGCTCTACCTGGACTTTGGTGGCCCGGAGGGAGAGATTGTGAGTTGGCTTTACCCTCGCCACCCCCCACCCGTGCTCCCACCGGCCCCGGGGGCGAGAGGGGGAGCAGAGCACCCACCCTGTGCACAGCACCCACCCGGCGCACAGCACCCACCCTACCTGGCAGGTGGGGGTGACGTATGGCTCATCCACCCACCCCTGGCCACACGCAGCTCCCGCAGTGCACAGCCCTTCCCAGGGCGCCAGTAAGGCTGTGGTGGGGTTTGGGGGGGCTCTGGGTGGTCCCTGCCCTCTGTGCCGCAAGCAGAAAGCTGGCAGCTCCAGGAACAGCCCTCCCCGTTGCAAACATCCCTCCGTTCCTTTCTTGCAGCAATTGGACCTTCACTCCTGCCCCAAAACCATCGTCTTCATCATCCACTCCTTTCTCTCGGCCAAGGTGACCCGGCTGGGGCTGCTGGCGTGAAGAGGGAGCGGAGCGCCGGGCAGAGCAGCCCCAGGCCCCGGCCCATCTATGCACCTCCCTCCAGGCCAAACCCAGCCCCGAGCCATCCCAAGGAGACCGGAGCCCCTGCGGGCCACCCCTGCCAAGCAAAAGCACCATCCAGCTGGGAAAAACAACTCCAGCGGCGTTTGGGGGCAGCAGTGGGGTGAAATCCCTCTTGGATGGCAGCACCGGGACTTCTCCGGTCCCTTCTTCCCCTCCTTCCTCCCACTCTGATGCTCAGCGGTGGCTGGAGAAGCCTGGTCGGAGCCCGCCGCGAGCGGCCACACGGTCGTCACCCCAGTGCCTTGTGAGATGATATTTTCTGTACAAAGAACCTGTTTGTATCGATGTTTTATATTTATATCGCCCAGATAAAAATGCTGACTTGGCAGCTCTCGCCCGCCTGGCTTGGACCCTCCTGGAGAGTCCCTGGGTCGTGCAGCACAAGGACGTGTGTCTGTCCCCCAGACAGACAACTGGAGGGCTGGAGACTGGAGCCAGCTCCGTAGCGCTTGAGAGATGGGAACTGCAGATCAGCTCTATTTGCCAAATTTTTTCATATTGTACGGAATGATAGGAACCACTTTTCTTTGTCGGAGTTGGACGGTTCGTTTTATTTTGCTAACTCCTGGGTCACTTTATGTCTTGGTTTAGGGGGGAGGGTTGTCAGGTGGCTGCTGGGAAACAACTTCTTTTATGAACCAAAAGATTCTGCATGAAAATGCCTTTTTTGGGGGGTCAAATAAACATTGCAGATCACAACCAGCAGGAGCCAAGATCTGTCTCTTGGTTTCACTTGGAGAAGTAGAAAATCTGTACGTGGATGATACCTGGGCTGTGCCGCAGGGTGTTTTCTACCAGAGGAAGGAAAGGTTTTGCTTGGAGGCTGTGGGACGTTGCTGTGAGCTGGTGGTGTTGGTCTGGGGGTGCTGGGGACCCTGGGGGGGGTCAGATGGGAACAAAAAGTCTTCTAAGGCGCCCGACGCTGCGCTGGGCGCGGCAGAGAGGGACACGCCGATGCCTGCGCCAGCTTTGGCGATAGCAGGTGGGCTTGAATAACCTTCGCTTCGTGCTTTGGGATGCTCAGTGGACGGTGGGCATCGTTTCCAAACGCAAAGAAGTTGTGTGTTTTGCTTTTTGTATCTTATTTTTTCCAGTAAAAGTAGCTGCCTGGCTGGGTGGCAGCGTTGTTCCCTTCACGTGCCGCCCTTGCTGGAAAAGCCAGGCAGCGAAGGCAGCCCTCGCGGCATGGTTATGGTGTCTGCGGGCTCCCGGCACGTGTGCAGCCCAGCCAGGATTAACCTCGACCACTGTTACCCCCGGTGAATCCCTGTTAGTGGGGGGCTCGGCACCGAAAAGCCTTTTCTCTCCCAAAAAGCGAGGGGCCGTGCTGCAGCGGCGGCTGCTGGGGGTGAGCTACGGAGGATGCCCAGAAATGGCCAAGTTCCCTGAGAAAACCTCCCCGGAGCCGACGGCTCTCCGTGCGCCGGTGATGCAGCCTGTCCCAACGCGAAGCACCAAGGCTGCGTGCGGACGTTGGGTCTCGGAGCTTGGCGAGAGCTGTCAGCCACCCCATGGTCCCCCCGTCTCCCCGGGGAACGTGCTGCGCCGGTGCCGGGAGCCGTTGGCGTGTGCGCTGCCAACGGGCTGCGCTAGCCCAGCGCCCCGGGCCAGCGGCAGAGCGCTCAGCACAGCGGCTGCACTCGCACGGGGACACCGGGACGGGAAAGGGCCGCGTTCACATCGCTGCACAGTGACAAATTCTGGGATAACTTTCTCCTTTTCTCCTGGCCCTCTATGTGGGGGAGCCCAGAGTTTCCCAGGAAAGCTGTTAGCCGGGGAGAAGGCTAACGCTCAGGTTGCAGGCTGTGTAACAGCAACTAATTAGCAGCAAAATAATATAATTTTTAATGATAAGTCATGCATCCTGTTGCGCTGTACGGAGCCGTCCCCGGCACGGCACTGATCAGAGTCAGCAGTGCGTCGGCAACATCGCGGGCCGGGCTGCAGCGGGCATTCCCTTCGGAGCCTCGTTTGAGGGGGAATCCCTGTTTCCGCGGATCGGCTGTGCTCCTCGGGCGCTTATTAAGCAGAGGGGGCACTTGTAGGTGAGGAGGCTGCAGGGTTTCTGCTCTAGTTATAGCGAATCTCAATGCACCACTGGGAAAGTAATGATTTGCCTAACGAAGATGAGCCGGTCCCTGGCAGACGAGGGTGGGCACGCTTCCTGGGGCTGGGGGGAGGCTGCCCTCGCTGCCCCGCGGAGGCGTGCGTCTCGGGGGAGGCGTTTGGGGGAGGACGTGGTTTGCCATGTGCAGAACCACCCCCAGGTGCAGGGAGCTGGATGCTGTTGCAGCCTTTGGGGTGCAGGGGGAGAAGCAGGGCATCAGCTGCAAGAAATGGAAGGAAAGCGATACAAATGCAAAGCAACAAGGGCAGTGGGGTGCATGCGGTTTGAGCAGGGAGAAAGCACAGGAACAGCTTATCCGGCGTAAAGAAATAGTTCTTACGGGGCACATAAGCACTCAGCTGCTCAGCTCTTTGTGGGACAGGGTGCTGGAGTGGAGGGGGCTTGAGGAGCCCACGCCGGTACAGCCCGTTCCTCCCCGCGCAGAGCCCCGTGGCAGGCAGCAGTAATCTTTTACGATGAACAAGCCCCTACTTTTTATTGCACATGACTGTCAGATTTCCAGGAGACCTTGCAAAATGGATTTGCAAAAGAAAAAAAAAAAGAACCCCCCCCACGTTACTAACTGTTAAATCAATACAACAAGTAATTTAGAAACAGATGGTGTATTTTTCTATGATCAAAAGCCTGTCTGCCCAAAGAAACACATTATTACTGCAATTTACCTTCCTCTTCCTGCCCTACAGCCATTACTCTTTGGGGTTCATTCCAATAAAAGAAGGCATCACTCCCAATCCAGAGCAGATTTCCTATTAATCTTATAGACCACAAACCGCCTTGACTTCACCAGCGCGGCTCAGGCAGACCGTCCCGCTCCGTGCCTGGGCTGGGAAAGAAACGGCTCAGTTCAGAGAGGGACATTTCTTTAATTTCTTTGCATTTGATATTGGTGATGGGTGGGGATCCCCCGCCCTGTATTTTATGGTGGTTTCTCAGCCACTTCACCCTCCTGGCACCATCCTCTGCTTAATGGGACAATTTCCCCAATGATGCTCTTGCAAAGGGGCCTGTGAATAAGACAACTGCCTCTTAACTTCTCCGAGCAATGTGGGACCGTGTAACATAAACCACCCAGAAACAGAGGGTAGAAACCACCTCCCCATGGGGAGCCCGTGGCAGCTGGAGGTCTCTCCCTAAGTCCAGCAGCATCTTTGATTCCTGGGAAGGTGCCCGGAGAGGTGGCATGAGCAGCCGGGGGACAGTGGTTATTTTCCAGGTTGGTACCAAAGGATCAAGGCTGGTGCTCATCAGAGACGCCAAAAATCTTGGGGAAAAAAACATTGCAATTATTTCCTAAAACTCTTAGTTTTCCTAAAATTCCCCATTCTCATTCATGTAAATGTCCAGAAACCTTCAGGTATCTGGAATCAGCACTGAATTTCTCTGCCCGGGGAAGGTTTCGGGGTTGGCAGCGGGGACCGGTTCCCGGTGCGGGACGGCATCTGTATGGAGTGATGAGCCCGGGACCACACCGCGCTGTTCCCCGGGGAGGAGTAACGGCTCATCAGGGTTTTATTCTTTCAGGCACTTTTATGGCAGGACTAATATTTTTGAAAGCGGCTTTAAAATAAATATAATGAACTCAGCTTATAGCACTGGAACGATAGTAATGGGCACAGATAAAAAGCAGATTTCTTCAGCTGAGTCACTTTGAGGCAACTGTAGTTTTATTTGGCCAGCGTGACTGAAAGAGCTCAGGGAAAGGGGATTTTAAAGGTGCTGCGAGTGGTGGGGAAATGGATGGCAAATGGGAAAGGAGGAGGAAAAAAAAGCCCGATTTTGCTCCCTATGTGGAGCTCCCCAGAGGCAGGATAAGGTGGGGATGGAAATGGAGGTGCGGAGCCACTGACACCTAAAACACTTTGATGCCGGCCCGAGCCGTGCACGGAGGGAAGTGGGTGATGGCGGTGGGGCTGGCAGCAGCCCGGCTCTCGTGCCATCTGCCATCCCTTTGGGAGCAAATCCGTCCGGGACACGGCGAGGTGAGCTCCCCGTTTCCCCCGTGGGGAAACCTGGAGCTTTCAGCATCTCCGGCAGCAACGTCACATGTGGGAATTTTCCCCAGAAATGGCTTTTCCAGGTTATGAAACCTGGAAAACAGCCCCGAATGAGGGAGCTGGAGAGGGAAGAGAGAGAGATGCTGCGGGAAGAGTGATTAGGTTGTCCCCAGTGTTTGCTCACCCACGGCAGAACACTGTTTCCCTCCCGATACCGCTTGTACTTTCCATTAGTCGGCTCTGACCTTTTAGTGCCGTAATCAAACAAGACAACCTAACACTTAAATCTGAGCATTTAGCGCTGACATTTACAATTGGTTCTCGAGTTAGAGAGACCGAATGAAAATTTCCTAGCAGACAGCATGCTGCAGGGAACGGGAATCAAATAATTCATTTGCTGAATAACAGGCATGCTGGCCCCCTTCAGCTGTCTGCCTGGGCCCGCATCGCACCGGTTGGTATTTGTACTGGAGCGCTTGTCATTAAAAAGTCAATATTCATCTGGAGTTAGTGCAGCACATTGGTGCTGGTGATCCCACAGACGTCTCCTGTTCGGGGTGCAGGGAAACTGTATTTGGCGTTTGATTAATGTAAACAGGAGTGATCTTACCCAGGCAGGAGCGGGGAAGCTACATTAAATGTTAAGGATCCAGGGCAGTAATGAGGATGTTTTCTCTCATTCAGCCTCGGCTGTATCCTTGCCCGACAAGGGAGCACTGGGTGCAGCCCTTGGTGCAGCCCTTGCTGTGGGTCCGCAGCCCCACGCTGCGGCTGCTCGGCCGTGCCGTCCCGTGCACGTCCCTGGGCGGGGATGGGCTTTTCCAGCCCCGTCTCTGGGGGAACCGAGCCCTGAGCATTTAGCAGGGTTTGCCTGGTGAGGATATAGGGCTGGTGGGATGTCGGGGTGTGCTGAGAGCCAAAACACCCCCGGGAGCCCCCCGCCCCTGCACCCATCCCACCGGGGCTCCCCTGGCTTGTCCTCACGCAGCGGTGGCTGCCTCTTCTCCTCCCATGCGATAACTTCCCACTCGAGCTTCTTAATTAAGTTAAAGCCATTAAAAAAATGTCTGGATAAGGTTTCCCATGCTGCTGCTCATGACTTTTAGAGTTCCTCTTGCCTCCTCCAAACAGCAGCAAGAGCAGATGGGCTGCAAACCGGGGCAACACAGCTCACTCTCCACCCTGCCTGGGAACATCCTTGTCCCATGAATAGTCTTAAACAGTCCAAAATACTGTGCCCCACCTGGCTGAGTCATGACCCTTCTCTGCCTTTGCCAATACAATGTTGGAAGAAATTAATATATTTCTTTAAATTACAGAAAACAGAACACAAAGTGTCCGAAACACTTCTTATCGCCGTATTTTCCCAGTGTTGCTCCATGTGCTGCTTTCCTGAAGTACCGACGTTGCTCTGCGGCGCGGGGACATCCCGTTAGGATTTTGCATGAGAACCGGGACCAGCATTTGTGCCTGCAACCACTTTGCATCAAGCAGCATTTCCCAAAGTAGCCGGACACGGAAATACTTTGCTCAGAGGAACGAGAGTGCTGTCTGCCCCGTGTTCCCCCAGCGCCCAGCTCCGCTCGGGTGTTGCTTGCTGGTGGCGGTGGGAGGACGGGGAAGGTAAAGATGTTCAGGTGCCGGTGGGGGCTCGGGCACTACTGGCTGGCACAAACGCACTCACGCCGCCGGCAGCTGCGTCGGTGGCGGCGTGCACCCTCAGTGCGACAGCCTGCCGGCCTCATAAAGAGATGAGAAACGCAGAAAAAACAATATTGCTTTTTAAAAAGGCTTATTTCTTACTTTTATCAAATTGCACCTAAAAATTGCACTGTAAGCGTGGTCAGCTCTCAAATGTGGATGTTTCTAAAAAACTGCAGGGGCTTCACTAACTGCAGCTGGCCCCGGCGCTGGGACGCTGGCGTGGGGCACCCAAACACCCGGTCCCACTCCATGGGTGCTGCTGGAAGCCGTGCCCAGCGCCCAGCAGGATGTGTCCCCGACCTGCAGGGACCTCAGCTCCCCACCCTGGTAATTAATATTTTGCCTTGCGCCCGCTGGGCTGCCGCTGTTCCTCCTCCTTTCATTCTTTATGGAAAATATTTGTTTCCTCCTTGCCGTCCCGGTGCTGTGCCTGCCTGCCGGGGTGCTCGGTCCCCTTCCAGCCCGCGCGTGTGACATCTCCATGGTGACAGAGCGTGATGCAAAATTGCACGGCTCGCACGAGGAATGAGTCATGGATAACCCTTTTCTCCCCTCTGTAGTAGAGATAAATCAAATTGCGGTGGGATACGTTTTAACGCGTGACATTCTCAAGGAGACTCTCTCCCAAAATGCTGCGGGGTGGCTGACGGCGGAGGTTTTCAGCCACGTCCTTGGGTGGAAATCTGCTTGTCTGGGGGGGGACAAGCTGGTCGGTGCGGGCAGGGAGAGGCCGTGCCCAGGTGGGACCCCGTGGTTCTGCCGGAGCTTTTCCTCCGTCTCTTTGGGCACCGCTGGGACATCCCTTCACCTCTCCATACCTCCATTTCTGGCAGCGCTGGCGTCTCCGCAAGGCTTGGGTGGGGATATAAACACCTTTTAACTGGTTTCCCACCAGCAGATGAGGACATCCCCATTTTTCCGTGGGGCTGGGCCCTATTTCGCTTTCCCAGCTGAATCTCCCCTGCCATCACATGCTCTCCCAGAGCTCCACGTCCCTTCCCAGGGCCCTCCCGTGTGCTCCAGCTGCAGGCAAAGGGGCTCAGCAGCCTTTCCCTCCCCGCTGGCATCACCGTGGGGGGGTCCTGGGTCCCGGCCACCGCGGCAGAGGCTCCCCCAGCAGCCTCCTGAGCCCCCCGGGGTGAAACACCACGACACACACCCGCATTTTCATCTTCCCCCCCGTCTCTTTGCTGAACCTGGGGGGCTGTGGATGCTGCAGAGCCCCGGGGGGTGATGCACGAGGAGCTGCCCAGCCTGGGCACACGGGTCCCTGGCACGGCTGCTGGCTCAGCATCGGGCAGGGCGAAGGGCTTCACCGGGGCTCGGGGAAACCATCCAAACCATCTCCCACCCAGCTCTAATCCTTGAACCCAGTAAGTATCAGTGTCTGCAAGTTTGTATAAATTGTTCAATCCACCTGGTATCTCACTTCAGCAGTTTCCTTTTAAAACTTCAGTAGCAAACCTTTTGCCTTATTGTAAGCAAATCTTGGACCTTTTCTGTAGTGTTTGCTCTTCTGGGAGTTTCCACATGATGTTAATCTGCTTTGACTAATTTCTATTATTTTCAATTTTTCAAAAAGTAACAAAAAAGCCAAGAACATAAGGAGAGGGAAGCAAATGGGTCTCACGCAGCATCTCTGGTCCTGATGAGACAGAGGGAAACAAGCCCACAGGTGACATCTCCATCCTCCTCCTTGCCACAAAAGAAGGAGGGAGCTGGTATGGATGCTGTCACTAAAAACACTGGGGAAAGATTCGGCAGAAAGCCAGGGAAAACTGGATGTTTTCACCCCAGCTCTGCCACTCATCTCCTTTGGGACCAGGTACAGGCTGGCTCCGTGCCTCCGTTTTCCTTTCTGTAAAATGGGCATATTCCTGCTCCCTCCCAGTGTACACTGACAGCCGGGAGCAGCAGAAGCAGAGCACAATCCTGCACCACTAATTACCCTGAGGGATGAAGTGCTTTGGAAAAGTTCCTGTAGTGTCTTTGTGTATGTGTGATACCTTTGTAAACGTACAGCACTCACCTGTAAGGGAATGTTGGAGTTAAAAAGCTGAATTGATTTATCCATCCATCTATCCATCCATCCATCCATCTATCTATCCATCCATCTATCTATCCATCCATCTATCTATCTATCTATCTATCTATCTATCTATCTATCTATTTTTCCATTTAATATATCCATTTAATTTCTCTCTGTGTATTCTCAAATAGATTAGGTTTCAAGAGGCTCAGGACCAGAGGACGGCTGAATTGACCACCAGAAGATACAGGTTTGTTCTACAGCAAGAGTATGAAAACCACATAAAATTGGACTTCGTTTTATAACACTCATTCAGGAGTCCTGAAGCCAGAAATGGGATTTAATGTATAATGTGGTGAGATACAGATGAAACCTTTTCAGAGTTTCTGTGGTTTTGTTACACTATATATTATCAATGCCACACAGTAGATTTTTTTTTTCCCCTAAAAAATTTCTTCTAAAAGCAGAAGGTTGTTTCTAAAGGCTTTACTGTACTGGTGACATATCCATATGTAATATAAATGACCTGTTGTTTCAGATGATGATAATGGGAATAAATACCAAATTTAAAAAAAAAAATAAATCAAACCCTGTAGATCAGGAAAAATAGCAGAATTTCCAACACCCAGAAAGCTCCTGCTCTAGCAAAGGGCAGGTATCCATGGCAACAGGAGCCCTCACTGTCACAATAATAAAAAAATATATTATTCTAGGAGAGCTCTTAAAAGGGAAATATACATTTTGCAGAGGTGGATGATGAAATATTGGGCAACGGAGTGAAGAATGAGCCAGAGGAGTCCAGAAAGTGATCCCGGCAGTTCTGCAGCCCGTTGCAGGTAGGGATGGGGGATGCAGACCCGGCAGGAGGATGGGGAAGCATCCCATGGCCGATGGACTCGGCTGCCTCCATCTCCTCCACGCTCCCGTGCACGTGACTCGGAGACCACGGCGGAGGAGGTCCAGCCCAGCGTGGATACCCGGAGCGATGCAAATCTAGTGGCAAAGGCTGGAAACGATGGGGCTGTGCTGGTGCAGGGCGGCGGGGGGTGCGAGGAGCCCCGGGGGAGCCCCGCTGAGGTCTGGTGGCAGCAGCCAGAGCCCCGGCTTCGGTAGGAGCCGCGCATCCTCGGGGCACGGCGGCCCGCCGTCTGCTCCTGGCTGCGGGGACACGTGCCAGCCAGCTGCGAGCCGCGGAGCTGCAGCAGCTTCTTGGGAAGGCTTTGAGTTTTTGACAAAGAGAAAATTGTGGAAGATCAGTGTATTGGCTGAACTTTTCCTGGGTTTGAATTTTGTAAAGAGGCTAAAAACTGGTGCTGGCAAGTCAGAATTTCACCAGTGGCAAAAAAGAGGATGTGTTGAGGTTTGCAGAACACTTTGACAAAAGGGGAAGGAAAAAAAAGCTGTATTTTCCCCCCTAGGATACCCAGGATTTTCTACCCAGCAAGAAGCAGGGGGTGAAAAGTCCAGCCCTCCGCACCGCAGCGGGCCCCGCTCTGCACCCTGCCTGGGGTGGGATCCCCTGTGGAGCACCCGGCTGGACCCCGTGCCCACGGCCCCAGCACTCCCATGCAAGGGACATCTCGGCTTGTGTCCTGGTGGCAGCAGGACCATCCGTGGAGGAGCAGATCCTGCAGCAGACGGGGAGGGAGGGATGCCCTGGCAGCCACAGGAGCCCGGGAGCGCTGGGGACTGCTCTGCGGTCTGGGGCTATTTCACGGCTCTCTTGGGGTTTTGGGGTGTTTAATCTTTGGGTCCTGCCTGCTGGCAGCACCGAGGTGTGGGCTAAAAACACCCCCGTGGGGCACCCTGGCCTGAACCCTTCCTGCAGGTGCTGTCTGCAGCATGGAGCAGGGAAGCTGGCCCAGGAATGGAGAGAAAAAAGGAAAAAATTGACCCAAAAATATAGGGGCAAAGAAGAGTGGCCCTGCCCCGGGAGTACCGGGTGGCAGAGGAGCTCGGGGGCTAATTCCCCTTGTCCCACCTGCCGCTGCCCCCCCCTTCGCAGCCCGTCGGGAGCTCATGGCTTGTGCTGCTTCCCGCAAATCGGGAGGGAAACGGCGTCTCTGCAAGTGAGCTCCCTCCAGTCCGGGTGGGCTGGGGGCTCGGCGTGTGCTGTGCCTGGGTGGGTGATGGCAGCTGGCAAGGGATGCTCCTGCTTTCATCCTCCCCATCTTCAACGCAGTAATCAGGTCCCTCCTCTCTCTTTTCCAGCATCTCTTCCCAGCCCTGCCCTGCCAAAGCTGGCGTTTTGGCCCAGCACCACTCCTGCCACGGGTAAGGGAGCTGCTCAGACGAGCCCAGGAAGGGATGGAGTCAAAATACACATTTTTTGTGAGTCCCCAGTGAAGCTGGGCAGTCAGGGATCTGGAGGAGGAGGACCCGTGGGGACCCCCAGCTCACTGCCCCGCTCCTCCCCGGCCATCACCTCCCCAACTGTGGTTACATCCACGACCATGTGCCCACTGCTAGAACCCACTAACACCTTCTGCTTCCCACTGGTCCCCCCTGGCCGTTAGGGTTTCTGCAGCATCGTTAGCAATTGCCGATGGAGAGAACCTCACTTCTGCCTGGGAAAGAGGTGCAAATCCCCCGTGGGCTGGTGGGGTCTTCAGGCTGCGTCATCCCTGCTGTAAGCTCCCTGGCTGCTGGGGTGCCAGCAAAAGCTGAGCTTGCTTTTTATTTCTCCCTCCTCCTTCTGCACACTGACTGTGGCAAACCATGAAGTCCCCTTCCACGCTCGCACCCAGCCAGGGCAGATTGGCAGCGCTTGTCTCCCAGCAAAACACGTGGAAATATTTCTGGATCCTCCTGGGTGCCAAGGGAAGGGAGACGGCATCCCTGGATGCTGCCGGTGCTCCGTGCCCCCGGCAGAGCTCCCTCTCCAGGGGCTTTAGTAAGGGCATAGACCCGGGGCTCACGTAATCTGCTGCCCAGAGAAAACCCTCTGTGGGTGTCCTTGTGGGGAGAAGTCATCTCTACAGACATCTTGGGGGAAGCGGGGGCTCTTGAGACCCGTAGATAAATGCAGGACTTGGGCACTATATCTTAGCTCCGCTATCCCACAGCACGTCCTCGTCCCAAGGACATGATCTTAGCTCAGAGGAGTGAGAGATGAGCGGATGGTAATTCCCATAACATTTACGTCTCGGAGGGAAGCAAGAGCAGTGCAAGTTGCCTGCAGAGGCCTTGGCAATGCTGCTCCGGCCAGCGGCAAGCGCAGCATCCCCTGTGCTGGTGGGGCTTTGCCAGGCTTTGCTCACTTTCTCACCAAAACACCGGGGCCAGGGAACTGGTGAATCCCAGCCCTATAACCCCATAAACCTGGGCTCGAGCCCCCACCTCCGTATCCTGCAGCCAAATGAGGATTTGCTCTGAGTCCCACGGAGCGTGCGTTTCAGCACCTTCAGCCTCCTCTTTTCCCTCGTGGGGTGGCACTGATCTCTGTGTTATTTTAGCCTAAAAATAGGAATCGAGGTTCTTGGCTCCAGGACAGCGTTAATGCCCAGCACAACCCATCAAACCTATAAATACCTCACTGCTCCATTAGAGAGCAAATCCTAAATTGCATCCAAAGCCACCAGCAGCGGGACGGAGCGCGGGTCTCTAACCAACATGATCACAGGGCGCTGGCACTTAGGAAACGGCTCTTTCAGGAATCCCAAAATATCGGTGGCTTTTTTCTTTCCATTAGACTTATAGGCACAGGGTGCAAAATCAATGCAGTTTGTAAAAGATTCCTGAAACTTGCCTGGAGCAGGAAGGTGGGAGCTGGATGCTGGGGGCTGGGGGCAGCAGGAGGATGCGGGGGCTTGGTCGGTCCCCCTGCCACCCCCATGGCAGGGACCCCCCCCAACAGAGCCGGTGGGTCCAACTGTGGGTCTCCCTTGGGTGCTGCCAGGTGTTGGAGCTGGCAAGGCTGGCTCCAATCTGGACTCGATCCGGGAAATGGGGAAAACAGGGAGAGGAGGGCTCGGAGACCCTCTGAGCGTTGCCTGCCACGCTGGGGGCTCAAACCGCGCCCCGGCCTGGCACAATGCCAGTTGCGGGGTGATTTCTTGGCTCACAGCAGACAATTTTGGCTGAGCTTTGTTGCTGGCTGGGGCTGGCAGGGTGCGGGGCAGCAGAGTGCGGGGCTGGCAGAGTGCGGGGCTGGCAGGGTGCGGGACTGGCAGGGTGCGGGGCTGGCAGGGTGCGGGGCTGGCAGGGTGCGGGGCAGCAGGGTGCGGGCCCGGCTGCGCAGCGCGGCTGCTTTTCCCAGAGCGCTGCAGGGGGAGCTCGTGCCGCGCCCAGCAGCTCCCTCCTCATCCTCACCGGGTTTTTCCTCCTTCTCGGAGGAAATTCTCGTGCAAATGAGTCGAAGTTTCATGTCGTGCGCGCACACGCTCTCCCACACCCCCCGCCTTCGAGGCCAACGCTCCCTGCCCATAGCGCGGGAGCAAGCCCCTTCCCCAAGGATGCTCCTGCGCCGGCTGAGCTGGGAGGGTGTATATACCCCCAGAGCTTTTGCCTGGCTGGAGCACTGCCTTATCCTGAAATAAGTCAGAAGAAGCCGCGATCTTTGGGCTCACATTGCTCGTGCATCACTTGAACTAATTCCCCTGATTTTCCTGGTTCTTGTGCCCATTTCCACGAGCAGCAGTTGGCCCTTTGAGCTCTGCTGGGCCCTTTGAGCTCTGCTGGGCCCTTTGAGCTCTGCTGGGCTCTTTGAGCTCTGCTGGGCCCTTTGAGCTCTGCTGGGCCCTTTGAGCTCCCTTGCCGGTGCTTATGAAATATCCCAGGCCACAGGCCAGCCTTTACAGGAGGATCTTTCCTCCTTGCCACACCAAAAACTTCCCGGGAGGTGGGCAGAGGGTGGAGGTGGCAGCAGAGATCGTGGTGACTCAAAGCATCACCCTTTGGGAGACAGCCTGGATCTTGGGGTACTGCTGGGCAATCTCATGATTTTTTACAAGGACGGAGAATTTTCTCATCTGCTTTTCTTTTCTAAGAGCCAGAGAAGGTTCAGCGTTAACCAGGATCAACCGTGTGCATGAGGGGAAGGTCCCCAGGGTGCTGCAGTTGGGTTGGGGCCAGCGGGAGATTTTGTGTAGCCCCAGGCACCCCCAGCTCTTCGCGCACAGTTGAGAGACGCAAGCCGCCCATGTACCCAGTGTTCAAGGAAAACTCAGCTCAAGGTCTCCCTGGGATGTTTTCCTTCCTCTCAGCCTTTACCTTGTTTGGTGCAACCTTGTTTTCCCTACTCGTAATTCCAAACTTTGCTCTGGATCAGGACCAAAGCACCAGCAGCAGAGGAGCTCCCGGAGGAATCGCTCGCTCCTCTCGGTATCAGCTCAGGCATCTCTGATACAAAGCACACGAAAAACGGCTAAACAAGGAGGTTAAATACATGTGTGCGGACTTATTTCTGTATCTTCCACTGCTTGCTCTGGGGAACAGGTAAAAAGAAATTAAGGAATTAGGAGTTACTTATCCACCAGAAACACTTTTTTAGTCTTTTATCTGTATTCCTCATAGGTGCCATTTCCATATAAATGTGAAGACTATATGTACTTAGGAACATAATGCATATAGGAGATAAAAAGGATGTTGGATAAATTGGAGATAATTTAGCTTTTATACATACACAAATATAGATATACACATCATTACCATTTTATTTATGCGTGTGTGTTTACACATACAGATCTTATATTTACATATTTATGGAAATGCTAAATGTATTGAATACTATCAGAGACATCTCACAGATAAAAGAAACCCTGTGAGCTAATGAATGTAAAAAAGGAAACAAATATAAAATAGTGATAAATCAATAACCTCGCCTTTTTCTTCTGTTACTAGAAGTAAATTACATTGCTGAACAAATATTTTTTTTACCCCACAGTCTACTCTAGTGAAGGTGGTCACAAACAACCTGCCTTCTTCTTCAGCTTGTTAGTTTTCTATTTTTCAAACAAAAACTATCACAACTTTCCTTAGAAACCAAGCCATAAGTATCACTTTGCCCAAAATCCACTTTTCCACCTAAATACTCCCCTTGGTGCTGCTGTTTGGTGCTGTGGAGGCACCGGGACAGCCCAGCATCTGCCTCGCTGCGGGGCACGGTGGGGTTGTGATGGAAATTGGAGCAGCTTTCATCAAGTCGTGCTTTAGAGTGGCACCAGATGGTTTTGCCCAGGAAAGTAGACCGGGACAGGACATCGCACACCGCTCCTCCCCTCCGCGTGCTCCTGGCTCCCGTGAAAGAGGCTGGAGAACTGGAAAGAGGAATTTTTAGCATTGAAGTGGAATTTCACACCTTTTCTGAGATGATATTTCGGTTTTTGCTCTTCTGTTTCTTCAACAGTTCTTGGTGTTACTAAACCAAATTGAACATGAGCTTTAAACTCTGGATGCTCTCCTGAAGGACACGTTCCTCTGTCTGGTCTGGACACCCACCCCAAGCATTTGGCAAAATAAATGTGATATTATTTAGTCTGTGCAGGCAAAACTCTCCCAGTGTGGTTCAGGCACTGTTTTTTTGGAGTGGTTTCTCTTCCAGAGGCAAGACAATGTGAGATGGTATTTGGAAACCATCAGAAGAGCAGAAGCCCATCCTCGGTGGGGCTGCTCGCGCCCTGTCTGCAGCAGACAGCTGCCTCTCAGCTCCCTTTGAATTGCTCTTAGTGCATTACTTGGTTTTAAATTTCATTCCCTTTCCTGGGAGCAACCTCAGCTTTATGTTTCCCTTTTAAGCTGATTGAAATAAAGTATTTGAACAAATGTCATGGGCACTTAGAAATCTCTCCTCTGTTTACTCTCCTTTGCTTTCATTCTGTCCACCTTCTGCAGTACCAGCTCTTAAAGCCCTGAGTGCCATCTAAATTAATGCATCTGGTAGGTAGGATGCCATACAAATTCATTAAATTTTTGTATATTGGAAATATGCCTTTATTAAGTCTCCATTCATGTTTTTCCGATGGTTGAATAGTTGAGCTTCTTTATAAACCATCAGCAAGGAGACGGTGGCTCCTTGAGATCCATTAGGTACATACCTCTGGGAGTGTGTTCTTTGTCCAACAAACATTTATAGTCAGTACAGAAAACAGAAAAGAAGAAGTTTTGTTGTTCTTCCAAACTCCCTTCAAAACATCTGCCATTGCGTGCGTGGCTCCTGGAGGTCCAGGTGAGCAAATCCAGGGGGGATTCCACCTCCGGGAGGTACTCCTGCACCCCCAGCTGCCCCAGGGTTGCACGGTCCCTGGGCAGCCCCATCCCTGGAGCCAGAGCTGGTGTGCCTTCTTTCAAGCCATGTTGCCACCATAGCCACCCAGATCATCCTTCTCCTTCCTTCCTCCCCTCCACCCACAGGAGATGCCCGCTCCTGGGGCACAGAGGTACTGCCCCCCAGTTACGTCCGCTTCACACGGTGGGCATGAGGTTGGCACCCGCCTGGCAGACTGTCATCGTGTTTCTCCAAGCAGAAAAGTCCATAAACCTTTGGTTGAAACCTTTGGTTCCCCAGGGCAATGGGAGCAGTTCCATAGATTATCCTTTTCAAAGATGATTGTCAGGGCTCTGAGGACACTAATAAGCCTTAGTGGCCCTGACTAGCCTCACCTGGAGCCTCCACCCACATCCCTGGGCCCAGGAGCTCTATTTAAGCTCAGCAGTTGGCATTCAGTCATAAGCTATGTTGGAGGAAGTTTGGTCTGGTAGTTTTTGAGCCTGGTCCTAAACCTGACCTGAGGTCTAACTCCCAGGACTGACCTCGGACCTGCTTCATCACCATGGTATTGCCTTATGAGCTGGACTCTTGGTTGGACCTGGCTGCTCTCTCAGGGTCTGCTCTGCTCACCTTGCTCCCTGTCCCTTGAGGCGCAGCCCTGCTCTTGCTGCTCCCTCACCGTGACGTGGGGACTCGAGGCTTTGCACGGAGAGCTCAAGAGTAAGAGTTTCCACATTGCCTGTTCCTACCTTGATGTTGCAGGTTCCCTGTTGGAGACCTGCTCCTGCTGACCACCTGGGGAGGTCCAGGGCAGCACTACCAGCACAGATGCAGTCAGACTGGGTCACTCGGTGGTGATGCTCGATGTGGGGGCAAAGGCTGAACTCTCTTGAAGGGCAAGGTAAAGGTGCCAGCACCAGCCTCTCCTCTGGGCCCTGCCTACCTATATGGGGCCAGCAGGTGAGCCAGGAACAGTGCAGGCACCCAAAAGCTCCCACCCCACTTGGCTACTCCAGGGCTGTTTTTCCCAGAACCTGTTACAATTAACCAAGACATTTTCTGTGTCTGGCTTATGGCACACCTTCCATTGGAGCTGGTAATTCATCCAAGATGGCTTTAGCATGATGTCAAGGACGAATTGTTTCACTTTCCTCATGGATCAACGAGAACATCTTCTGTTCACGCTGCAAGATAGCATTGGGGCTATTTGGTGGGCAGAGCAGGTCCATGCAGGGCAGGAGCTGGAGTGAGTCTGGCCCTTTGCAGCTATCCTGGGACAACAGTGACACAGTTCCCACTCTGAGGGGAGGTTGCCCAGTAAAGCAAGGAGCAGGAGCCTGGGAGCATGTGCAAGGTCTCATTTCCCACCACACAACAGCATGTNACGGTTGGACTCAATGGTCTTAGATGTCTTTTCCAACCTTAATGATTCTATGATTCTATGAAGGTAGCACATGCTGTAGAGCTGCAGCCTGAAGCACCTAACCCAAATGAGGGTCCTGGAGTGTCTGAGCACTCCTGCCAAGGAGGGAATGAATGTCCGTATTTCAGGGCAGGGCTTAAAATTATGCAGCAACATGCTGAATCAGACGTGGGACCAGAGTTCCTGTAGGAAGAAATGAGGCTGAGTTTTGGGTTGACTCCAGTTTCCCTTGAGGCGTATCCCATAGACTAGGGAGGGGACAAGGCAGGGAGGACAGGCCGCTGAAGCTTGTGGGGGCTGGGAGGACTGCTCTTGGGGGTGGTGGTGTGTTACACCAGCAGAGCCCGGATGCAAAGCCAGGACCCCTGTTCCTGCAAGTCTTGGTGGTATGAGGGAGAGGAAGGACATGTCTTTGGGCACCTCTCAGACCATGTCAGTGGGATGCTGAAGGTACACAATGTGGCTGCTGCAACCCTCCCACAGCCCGTGTGTGGCCTGGGCTTTCAGACTTGCTCAGCAGCACACTCCCAACAAAGCTTTTCCTGCAATTTGATTCTTCTGGGGTGAAATCTATCACCAAAAGGGAAATCCTGGTCTCTTCCAGGTCCACACCCCTGCCCAGTAGCACCTGTTTCCCATCCCCTCGTTTCTGCAGGGACTAATGGAATTACATTGGCACTACACAGTGCTGGCGGTTGGGTCTATCACCTAACTCTCCCTGTCCATCAGAGCTCAGAAGGACCACGGGGTGATGCTGATGGCGAGGGCAATGGCAGTTGTGATGGTCTCCAGTGGCTGAAAGGTAGGGTGGGAAAGACCATGCAGGAAGCTCTGTGAGACTTTTAGCCACGCTGATACCTGGTGACGGTGCTGGCACCGTGCTTCCTGCGCAGCGGGCTCTGGGCACCAAGCACCATCTGAAGCAGAAGACCAGATTCTGACCGTTGCTACAATGTCCTTGGCTTGGACCTTGGCTTGGACCCAGTTCATGCCTCAAATTGAGGCCCTGATCTCCATGGCTTCCTCTAGGTGATATTCTTAAGCCCCCACGTAGATGGGAGGTCTGTTTCTGGACTCTGCAAACTGCTCTGGTTTCCCCAGTGAGACGCCCACTCTGCATTTCCAGGGCTTGGAGCACAGATGTGTTTATTTAACTGATTTTCATAGGTTTCTTCCAGTGATGCAGAGAGAGTGAAAGAGCTGTGTACATTAAATGAAGGCAGTGTTAAAAAATCAATTTAACTCCCATCTGAGTTGCACAGAGAAGGGAATAAACTGAAAATTATTTTTAAAATGACAATTTTGATTGTTCCTACTGCCAGCTGGACCAGTTCCTTCGGCTGCAGGAACTGCAGCCCTGGCCAGGAATACTGGAGACATGTCTGGGTCAAGCAGCTTCAGAGAACACAAAGACCAGCAGAAATGGTTGAAAAGTGCACACATTGATTCTGGTTTCAGGCAGGAGTGAGGAGCACTGGCTGTCCAAGCCCCTGGCTCCAGGGGTGGATGCAGATGCACATGAAGTACTTACCTTGATAGTCCTTGAGGATGGGGAGGAGGTTGTGTTCAGCTGATGCCTCTTTCCAATCCCTGGTGCTGGTGGGCACACGCTGGGTTAAGGGCAGGTCCCACCCATGGAGCAGCTCCGTGACTGTCATGCTTGTCACTGTGATGTCACATCAAAGTAGATTTAGGCGCAGTGCTCCAGGATAGGAATTTGGTGGTTAGAAAATATTTGTGGTTCCTTGTCAGCACTGTGGAGCTTTTAATGTGAAACGGCAAAAGTAACTCCAAAAAGAATGAGATAATTCTGGTCAGTTTGCTTTTTAAATATGAACTTCCTTGGTTTCAAAAAATCTTGAATGTGCTTTTTTCTCTGCTGCTGAAAAATTAAATGAAAACACCATCCTTCCATTTGAAAGAAATGATTCATTTTAACAAAAGATTTGAGTTATTTTCTTTGCAATTTTGGCCCAAAATGTGAGGTGTGATTATTTGTAAGGAAAACAGACTAATGGCTAAAATAGACGCAGTGACCAGACTCAGAGGAGCAATGCTGATGTGGCACCTGGCCAGCCTTGTCCTCTCGGGCTACTAGGGGTGGCAAGGAAGCCACTGTCCCTGTCACTGTGGGATCCCGTGGAGGGACTGCTCACCAGGGACCCATGCCAAGGAAGGGGGGTTGAAGGGTGCTTCTTATGGAGTGTGTTGGGATGGGAGTTTGGCACTGAATAAGAGAACCTGGGGGTTGTCCGGGGCTTATGGGATGTTTAGGGGAAGGGCCAAAGGAGGTGGAAAGGTCAAGGTGGATCAGGGAGGAATGAACATGGGAAAAGGGGGACAAAACCAGCTGGTATTGAGAAAGAAAATCTCAGCAGCCTGTCCCATTGAGTAGGAAAGAGGTCCAAGAGGACAACTGGGAAAAGGATAACAGATGGAGAGGAGTGTTGGTCTGACCTGGCTTTGCCCGTGGGAAGGGAGACTTGCAGATCTGGATGCTTCCCTGGAGACTGCTCATCACCCAGGGTTCCCAGGGGAGAGCTGCACAGCCACGGCTGCCAACACCAACTGTGGCTGGGTGCTTGTGGAAGCCCAACCAGGGGTTTCCTCCAAGGAGCGTGGTTGTAAATGTTCTTTTCCCGGTGTCGTCACAAGGCAGCAACGAGGTGGGTGAACACTGGGTGCATACCTGGCCTCGCCATGTCCGTCAGCAGGCTGCAGGGAGGAGGAGGAGGAGGGACCGCAAGCAGGAGAGAAGGTGGGAAATAGGAGCTGGAGGGACCCTGGGTGTGGAGGGGAGCAGGGGTGGGTGCACTTTGGGAGGGGACATGGGCCAAAGTCGAGCTGTTTGCAGCAGAAGGCACCTGGCAAGTCCCCCAGGGGAATGGCTGCTTTCCCGGGAAGACGCACTTGGCCGCATGCAGGGATTTGAGCTGGAGACCTGAGCCCTGTGGCCTGTCCTGCCTGCTCCAACCCTGCGGCCCCGGGGACCCCGGACGCACCCCACCACATCGCCGCAAAGCCCAGAGCCTGCCCCGGACCTTCCCAGGCTGCCTCTTGCTGTGAGAAAGGGGAAAGTCCCAGGTGAGCTTTCCGAGAAACACAGCACATCCCTGCTTCGGCTTATTAGCACCTCTCACCCAACGTCCTGGCTGCAAAAAGTCCGTGTGTCCAGCCTCCGGCCAGCCTGCCGGAGCATCGCGAGGTGCGGGTGCTGCCTCTGCGATGCACGAGGGCAGCCCCACCGCATCGGGCACACGCCTGGGTCGTGTTTCCCACTGCTCTGGGGACCTGGGCTCCCCTCCAGGCCCAGGGGACAGGCAGTTGCAGGTAGAGCTTGGTAACCTGGAGTTGATGCTGAATGTTCAAAAATCACCATTTGTGGCACCCGTTGGGTGGGTGACTAGAAAAATCTGTTTTTAAAATCATGTATCTTGAGTTCTGGGTATTCAGTTTTGCTTTCTGAGCAGGCAGCGTTTCCATTTTCAGGCTTCCCTTTAAAACCAAAAGACGAGCTTATTTTTTGCCTTCACGTAAGTGACTGGACACTGGCTGGAGGAGGGGCTTTGCAGCTGCACGAAAGAAGAAAGCACCAAGCCCTGTAAGGCAGAGGGACCAGCAGCCCTGTCTTTAGGGATGGGTTTAGCCTCAGCCTCTGCAGCAGGAGTGTGCTCAGCCCTCCTCCCTCGCAGGGCTGTGCTTTGCAGCCTCCATCCCTGCCATCCCTGCTGGCTGCAGAGCTGGGGGGGACCTGCAAGTTAGGGGTGCAGGCTGCTCCCTGGGCTGCTGACTGGTTTCCCCCAACTGTGATGTGAACTCATCCCCTTGCCAGGGAGGCTGCAGTAGTGACAGGGGTGGCAGAATCTGCTCTGGACCTGCCCTCCGTACCCGGGATGCCTTCAGGACAGGAGATGCTTTGGTGCCAGAATGATTCAGCCCTAAAGCCAAGGCCAGTGCTCAAGCACTAACGCTTGTTCCCACTTGGTCTCTCCGTTCTGAGAAAAGGTTCTGAGAAAACACCCTACTCAGAGGATTCGGCTCTGATCTAAATGGTAGGAAGTGGGAATTTGGCTACACTGGGTTGAAATGGGAGCAATCAGGGCACTGGACACTGCTCTAAGCAATGGGCTGATTCCCCTTATGCTACTATACCCCGTCCCAGTTAAACCAACACCTACTTGTGCATCATCAGCATTAGCACATGCCAGCTGAAGCTTTCCTTGGACAGTCAAAGCAGTTCCCTTGTCTCTGTCCCCATCCAGCGAGGAAGGACGGTAAAGGCTGGAAAAGAAAACGGCAAACTGTGTCTCACGGAGGGCATGTTCCTTCCTGCCTCGCTCTTTTGAGGCCATTTGCTCTGTGCAGGAGGGGACAGGGTGACAGGTTACAGGGAGCTTCTGGCTGGTGGTGCTGCCCTGTGTCCCAATGGCCGCACTGTGGCATGGCCCGGGGTTGGAGGGGACGAGCTGGCGGGAACAGAGATGGAAAACAGGGAGATGTCCCGCTGTTTCCCTTCGAAAGGGAATAACGGGCAATATTGGCATATCTCCAATCAGCAGTTGCAGAAACAAATATCTCCTTTTCTCACTTTGAATGGCCTTTAAAAAAAAAAGAGGTTTCGTAAATTCTGTTGCTAATAGTTAAGAAGTCAATCTCATAGTAAAACCCTTTGGTCCACCACAAACACGTCTGTTCGGAATTTCCCCTTTTAGGGCTTTTCTGTTTGCTCTTTTGCTCCAGTTCAAAATCTCAGAAGATGTCTTGCAAAACGTAACTCCTGTCCTCTGTGCAGCCGGGCACCATAATGACCATCAAAAATCTCACTTGGGCTGGGGTCTGAAACTGGGCATGAGCTCCTGCAGGTTGTTTTTGGGAGAGAAAGGATTATGAAATCCTTCCAGTCAAACCATTCCTCTTGCTCTGTGGGGTAAGAAAAGCAGGATTGATTATGCCTCATCCTGATAGTCTGGGGCTGACTCATCTCCCCTTCTCTCTCCTGTTCACTTACCCCCAGTCTCAGGTGCCTGCGGGATATTTTGGGGGCATTTCTGAGGAGAATGGTCCATCCTGTTGTAAACTCCCTCCATGTGCAAGCTCCTTCCCACATCTGCTGCCAGCCCAGCGCCAGCCATGCAGCAAGCCCACGGGCATTGTTTATGGCCATGATGTATGCACCCGATAATGCGTCCTTGCTTATTGAGTTTACATTTGCTCTCTAAAGAGGCAAATTTACTTATGTCCTATAATAAAAGCTGTTTGGTGACAGAAAAAAAATGCTTGTAGCAATTAAGAAAAATTGCTGATGTACCCACAGCAGAAGGCTGCTCTGGGGAGTGCGGCTGGAGAGGCGGCGTGGCGGTGCTGGTCCAGGGATGTCCTGTCCCTGGGGTGAGACGGTGGCTGGGGTGGGTGCTGGCTGTGCACGGAGAAGCCTGAGCTCAGCCACGTTCAGTGGTGGTCTCAAAATCCCCTAAGAAACTCAGATTTCCCTTGGCTCACATCCAAAAGGAGCATGAGATGCGGCCACAAGCATGAGAATGACGTGGGGAAGATCCTTTCTGCCTCGGCACGTCACGTCCATCAGCCAGCGAACAGCACAGGCGCCTTTTCAGCAAGAGAGGGCCTTCGACCAAATGCCAAATGTTTCTGTAAAATTTTGCCAAAGCGATTAACTTTCTGGTAGTTGCGGGGGGTGGGGGGGGGGGAAGGGTTAAGCTTTCAAAACCAAAACATTTTATTTTTGTAACCGAAAATTCACACTCTCCACCCAAAACAACATTGAAGACCAGGGTATATTTGAGCCTGTCAGCTCTGCTTTGCTCTCTGTTGTTAAAAAAACCTGCTGCTCCCTGAAAAATGTCAGAGGGAAATTGAAAAATAACATTTTCCCCTTCTCCTGCTGCCACACCTGCTTTCCTTCAGCAGCAGCTGGCATTTCCCCAAGCATCCTGACAAGCTCTGCGCCGGCGGGTGCTGCTGGAGCTGGGTGCAAGCTGTTGAGGGGGTGCTGGCACCCGCAGAGCCCAGGGACGCCCAAAGATGGTGGGGTGCTGCTTCTCCCCAGGGGCATGGGCAAAAGCATGGGACACCATCTCTGATGAGCTCTTCCTCTGTAAAGGGAGGGGGAAAGGAAAAGGAAGGAAAGAGTTTGGTACAGGTGTATTATAAAGATGGAGAGACTCAGATATGACTCACAAGCACCCCAAAAGTACTGGGATAACATCACTGTGATACTGAGAGTAACAGCACAAAGAGTGGCTCAGCGCAGCGGCAGTTGCAGTTGCTTCACCTACTCAACAGCTTAAAAGCATGGAAATAAGTTAAAAGCCAAGTCACTCGCACTTTTTATCACCTTGCTATCAGCTGTGCTGCTGCCGCTGCCACCTCCCCAGCTGCCTGCGGGGACAGGTTTGCCTGTTTGTGTTACACGGCTGAAAAATAAGGGCTGAAAAATAAGGGCTGCACAACACCTCCGAAAGTGCCCGCTAATAGAGGTGGGACGGGGCACGTACAGGCTGAGCTGCAGCCCGCCTGCCCGGCGTCTCTTACCGTGTCACCTCACTTGTCGGTGGATGCTTGGGGCTGCTGGAGCTGGGGTAGCCCAAATAACAGCATCTGGGCTGGAAACCCCCCAAGCTGTCTTGCTAGTGCTTGTGGGCCATGTGTATTATCCAACTGGGTTGTTTTTTCCTGCCCAGCCAAATGCTTGCTCACGCCCTCGGAGCTGAGCAAACCAGAGCAGGACCTAGGAAGTGCTTTGCAAGCTCAGGGACAAAATATTACACTAACATCAGGGAAAGTGAAGGCGTCTTGGCAATTACTTCAGAACTGAGCTTGCAAGTCTGCCGGTTTTGTTCGTGTTCATCTGAAAGCCTTTGACACATCCGTGCTGTATGTTTCTTTTATGAATATGCAAATCAAAGCAGTGAAATTACAGATAATGATATGTAGTCAAAACTTTTCAGAAGTTAATGCATATTCCTTATTTTGCAGATTTCTATCTCATTTGTATTTGCAAAATAGATGAGATAGTGCCGCTCAAGAGAACAGTTTCCCTGTCACCGAAGCAGTGATACACCTTTCAGATCCCACCCCGCAGAGCTGCCAGCTCCCTTCCCGGCACCGGCGTCCCTCCTGCGGGGATGGGGGTCACGCCGAGTGCTGGGGCACCAGTGCCGCGGGACCCTGAAGCAGAGGGGAGCTGCCGTGTGGTTCCAAGGGCTGTGCGGTGGGACCCAGGCACTGCGTCCTCCCAGGCCCCGCTGCGGTGCCCTGGTCCTGCTGCAGATCTGGGACCAAACCCTGCGGGGAAAACCGCATCGGGTCCCAGGGTTTGGAGCACGGAGATGGACGGTCACCTGCATGGGGTGCCTGGCACTTTGGAGATCAGGCACAGCGGTGTCTGCAGCCCGGAGGGGCTGCTCTTGGGAGAAAAACAAACAAACAAACTAGTTTGATCATTTGTTGCTGTCTTGCTATAAGCCCAACTTCAGATGTGACAGTAACATAATACCGATGCAATAAAATACTTTTGAAGATGAGGATATTGTTCCAAAAAGCAATTCAATATTTTTCCGAAGTGAAGTTTTCAAAATAATGCTGGTCTGGTGGGGTTTCTTGTTAAGGGGGAACGTTACATACAATATGGGGAATTTTACACATATATTTGATTTTATTCTGCTTTAGGAGAAATGTCGGAACACTACCGCGTAGTGGAAATACAGGGTTTGACCAGAGTGCTCCTGATGCAGACCCATTCGCTGCTGTTCCTGCGATGTTCCCCATTACCCGGTGAGACCCAGTGCTCACCTCTGTCTGTTCCTCACCTGCTTTCACTCCTTCCTGAGTGCTCGATGCGTGGCAGACATAATTCACCGGGACTGATGTAGCTGCTCTAGCATGCTCCATCCCTTCGGCCATCAAGTGTTTCATGGCAAATGCACGAGGGCTGACCTGCAGCACCTGGGCTCCTTGCCCAAGCTCTCTGCACGCTGCTGGGCCTCCTACAGCCCTTGGGTTGTTGGCTGGGGGCTGCCTACGCCTCATCCTGCTCCTGGCTAGTCTAATTCCTCAATTTCATCCTGTCTCTGCTGCATTCCCAGTTCATCCCCATCAGCAGCTTCCTTTCAATTTTTAAGAAGAACCAGCCTGGGCTGCCATGGAGGATACCCATCACCCATGGTTGAGGGTACTCATGGAAGCATCTTTGCCCCTCCCAGTCCAGGTCTGGTAGGAACTTGACCCTTTTGTGCTCTGTTCTCCCCCAAATTAATTTCATCACCTTTAATAATGCACGTGGGCGAGCAGTTTCCAGCAAGCCGAGGAGCCCATCAGCGGCTGGCGAGCCCTCCTCCCTTCCCCCTCCTCTTTCTCTTTCTTCTTGCAAACACCTACATCCTTCCTGTATTGTTTCAAACCGCAAGATAATAAACTGAGAACCAAACGCAGTCAAACGGCGAGTGGAAAGGTCTGCGGGGGGAGGTGGACCTCTGCGCCTCGGGGGCTCCACCTCCCCCTGCAAATATCACCGGAAACCTCCGTCCTGCCGCTTGCATAACCGGGGCTGGGGTGCCGGCTGCTCACCCCGAAACGGCGGTGCTTGGTCCGACCCCTGATCTTCTCCAGCCTTTTTTGGTCATCGCGTCCCTCGCCGCCTCTCCCGCAGCCCCTGTGGCAGGACCCAGCAGCCCAAGGCTTGTGGCTTGGGGCTTTTCTGCTTCTGGGAGCTCCCTGAAGCTGGGTTCTCACCAGCAGTTATTTTAGCAAAGAGCTTTTTTCAAGTTTTTGAATAGCTCTTCTCCTCCCCCCAACTGTTGGGCCATCACCATCCCGGCTTTGTTTTTGCCAGGAGAGAGGGGCTGGATCCTCCACGCCAGGGTTGCAAGGCTGGGAGAAGGGTGGTCCAGGTAGCACCCAGGTCCTGCTCTGCCTTGGGGATTTTGGACTAAGGGTGCTAACGTGAGCGAGAGCGGCAGTGCAGCAGCGATGCTGGAGGAGAACGCCGAGGCTGCCGGCACCCACAGCAGGCAGGGGAGACACCTCCGGGCAGGCACAACCCAACGCTCTGGTGCTGGTGCGAAAATCCAGGGAAAAATCGGGAATGCCTCCGCGAGCCAGCCGCGGTCCCCCTGGCCCGGGTGGGGGTCTGTGGGCAGAACGATCCTCGTCCTGCATCGCACCCACACTGGCGGGTTCGGGAGCCTGACTACCGAGTGCAGCCTGCTCCCAGAGAAAGGACTAAACTGGGGCCTGCCCATCCTGCTACCCCTTGAGACGTGTCCGAAATGAGACCCTGGGTGACTGTGTCCATGCCCAGCAGCTCCGGGGTGGCCAGCTGAGCTGGTCCTCTGCTGCAGCACCCAACAGCTTCATGCTAGGGTGGCTTTGGCGTTGGATTTATGAAACACCAGGCTTGCAAGGGGGAAAAGGAAAGGCAATGAAAAGCAGGAGGGGTGGGCATGCTTGAACCCCCCCAGCACCAGCTGGGCTGGGTGCTGAGCATGGCCCTGGGTGCAGGGTGCACCTTCCTGCAGCCCTGGCTCCTGCAGCAGGACAGGGACGTGGGACCACCGCAGGATTAGGGCCACTGCAGGACAAGGACTGCCACAGGACCAGGACTGCTGCAGGAGAAGATCCAGTTTTGGTGTCATCCAGGTGTAAATCCAGCACAAAAGTGAGTGTAACTGCCTGGTGGCTGGCTGGGCCACAATAACTTGTGTTTTGGGGGCTGGGAGAGCAGAGCACCAGCAGCACTGCTGAACCATTTCTGTGCAAAACACGGTTGCAGACAGCCACATGTGGTCAAAGCCTGGGAGATGCATTCAGCTCATTTATTCGCCTTGTCTCTATAAAAGCTCTGAGGGGTTTACGAGGCACCGTAAGTGCTGCTTACACGCAGGGTAGAGAAGGTCAGAGGACCACGGAGACAAACTTTGCTTTGAGGAGGAGGACATTTGAGAAATACGGAACAAACCGTGCTGTTCCGATACCTGGTGCACTGAGGTCTCTACACATCCAGTAACGGGGCTCTGTAATGCTACCTCTCCCCCATCATGAGCAACAAAGAGATGTAGAGATAAAAGATACGGTGACCATGTGAGCTGTGTGCCCCAAAGCTGCCTGCGCAGTGGGGTGACAGCCCTGCCCCGCGTGTCCCCCAGCCCTGCCCCGCTGAGCCCTGTGTGCATTCAAAGTCATGCTGGCCGTAGATTGTACTGAAACCCCAGAGCATACTTCATGCCTAAACCATTATAATTAAGAAGAATAGTGAAAAGCTGCATGAACAGAAGGCTCGTGTGACTCTCCAGGAACTGGCCAGCTGAGCACCGACAGTTCAGGCATGCACCACATCACCCGGCTTCAAGGAAAACCTTTGCTCAGGTTGGTTTGTCACAGCCAAACTGTTCCCTTGCACCTCTGAGATGGAGGCACGTGGGAAGGTCAAGCCAGCCAAGTTCCCAGACAGGCAGCATTTAATGGGATTGCGTTCTTGATATACTTGGAGGTTATCCTAGGGCAAACACTTAGGTCCTGATAAGACAAGGCAGGGCTTCAAGGGAGCTCAGAGTACCGCTGTACTTTTCTGCAACTGATATCCCATGCCGTACAGGGTCAGAGAGATGGTCTGTGTCTCCAGAAGCAGTGCTGGGTGATGCCATTTTGGGAGAGCACGTGGGCCTGGCTGTATCCTGCAGTCCATTCCCCATGCCCTCCACCAGCACCTGCAGCTGCACATGGAGCATGGACGTGGAGGTGCCTCCACTCGCCTCAGTCCCCACTCATGGGGCTGTTGTCCGTGAATGTCTCTAAGCCCTTTTTGACCCTGATGGTACCTCATGATACCTAATGTTACCTGATGGTACCTAATGGTACCATCGCCACACCAACCCCCTTCGAGGTAGGTCCTGGGGACACAGAATTGAGTGGAGCTGCCAGCCCAGTTGCCAGTTTGCCAAGGCAAATTCTTTCTGTTCCTCAAATGAACTGATTTTCTTAAAATGTTGTGCAGAAAGGCACAGGGAGTTTCAGGAGCTCAGCTATGTGGGCTCCACCTTTCTCAGCATCGAGGCCATACATCATCTGATGCCCGTGGCCCGCCTTGTGCACCGAGATGACGGATGCTGAGCGGTGCTCGGTGCAAGGACCCAGAACACAGCCATGAAACCCAGCCCTGCAGTGGCAGACACCCCCGTGAGCACCAGTGCATTTTGGTGGGTTGACCATGGGTTGACCTACTGCCTGAGCGTGTGAATAAACCTGACCTTTGTGGTCCATGTCCACCGATGCTGGGGACTCTCTGCACTTGTGTGGTGGTTTGGCTTGGCACAAAGCTGGTGGTTTAAAAACCAGGGTGCTCAAATGTTACCATGCTACAGCTTAAAGCTGACTTGATCTAAAACCCACCAAAAGCACTGAAGGATCATCCGTTCCTTGCAGTGCATTTTGAATCAGGCCTGTAGTGCTCAGCCTGGGTCGTTATACCCTTAGGCATGAAGTTTCGGGTTTTGGGGAGCAGCCCAAGCAATCAGTGGGACTAACTATGCAGTAAGTGTGAGCATGACCCAAGGATGGACAGTCTCATGGAGTCTGGACAGCATCTGATGATGGCTCCTTCATGCTCATCACATCATTGCCAAAACCAGTGCTGCAGTTACCCTTCATACCAGCTAAGACCCTCACCTGCTTTTATCCATGCTAACCCATGCAGGAACATCAGCGGGCTGGCTGCTGTTACCAGACCTGGGGAGGTGTGTAGGAGCTGAGCTTGCAGGTGGGTTGAGACTCTACCATGTTATGTCCTACAGAAAGTCATCTTTCTGGGCTGACGTCAAGCAGAATATGGCTATTTCCACCTACACAAGGCAAGATTACACAGTTCACTCTGATGAAGCAACAGTTTCCCCAGTGAGAATAGCCAGGCGTGGAAGAAACGACCCATTTTGTGCTCACTCCACTCTTAAAGAGCTGGACCGATTATTTGGGTGGCTGCCCTACCTGGAGCATCCTGCAGAGCCCATATCTCCAGGGTGCTGATGTCTGCAAATCCAGAACAAGAGACACCCCAAAGGGTTTCCAGTCGCTCCCCCGGGAGGCTGTGCAGTCCCTGCCTGGGCTGCGAGGGAGAGGGTTGGCGCATTGGAGGAACGGAAGAGAAAGATGCAGTGGAGGTGCATTATTATCTTTTCATGGGAAATTTCTAGATGAAAGAAAAAAAATTAAAGTTTATGTCTCATTCTGTATTCACATTTTCTTTTCATTTTGGGCTTTGAGAAAGAAGAATTATTCATGTCTCCAGATCCTCCCTTCTCTCTCTCTCGTTTCTCTGTTTCTCTCCCTCTGTGCCAAAAATGAGAACACAAAGGGATGGATGGCAAATGTTTGTAGGGAAGAGGAGACTTATTCTCTCCAAGTTTTTGAGCCTTTTCAACTCCATAGCTTTAAACAATGCCTGCAACTGTGTAAAAATGGTAACTTGAAAAGGAAAAAGTGAAGCGTTGAGACATTTCAGTAAGGAAAAGAAAAGAAATCAATTCTTGAGCATTTCTTGCTTTAATGCATTCAGTGTTATGAAAGGGTCAAAGAAAAAAAAAAAACCTAGAAACATGAAACTCCTGATTGAGAGTCTTGAATTGCTGAGAGGGTTTAAGAAATCAAAATTTTCTAATCTGTAAAATGGGAACCGTGCATTTGTTTTGCAACATGACTTTAGATTGCTTTTCAATTATTCAAAATAAGATATTTAACTATTTCTTCTCCTGATATTTGGAGCCCCAAACCTGATGTAGCCTTTGGTCTGTGAATGTTTCCAGTGGAATTACTGACTACTGAGAAAGGCCCTGAGTGCCCATGGTGTTTTGGCAGAAACACCCCCAAGAATTTGGGGAGTTCTTGTGAGTGGGTTTTTTTCCTACTTGATTTGAGCCAACACTTTGGTGCCAGGGAAAGGGACAGCCCTGGGAAGAGCCACCTCCCCTGCGAGCGCTGCTGAGGCTCCAGTGGGGAAGCTGGGACTTGCCCACCTGGGTGGCAGCGGCGAGTGGGACCGTTTGTGGGCTGAAGCTCATTTTGTCCATCGTCAGGGCAATTAGTGTGACTTGCTCTGGGCCTTATTAATTCAGCCTCACCTTACAGGCTGGCTCTCCCTCAAGAGGGCAGCAAGGCTGTGGTCCTCCGCAACGCTCACTCGGTGACTGGGATGATACGAGAAACTCCCAGGAGATGCGTTGTGAGGGTGGAAAAAGCCTTCAAGTCCGTCCTGTCCCACCTTTTTCCTTTGATAATTTTAGAAGCTGAAAGAGCCTCTCCGTGTGCCATTTCCAGAGTGTTGGCAGGGAAACTGAGGGATTGCTTGTGGCCTTTTTTTCTCCATATCCCCCAGTCATTCAGGTGAGTGGGAGACAGTACGAGTCCTCTAAAGGGCTACTCAAGCCCTCTGCCAAAAGACCAGCCACAATTAAAGCAGTAAAATAAGGCTCTAATTATAAAAACTCCTTGCATAACTACAGAAATATTTTGTGTAAATTGCTAGAGAGAGAATTTAGTATAAACTGTGCTCCAAGCCAATAAATCTACTTGCAGTGTAGTGCTTCCGGAGACGGTATCTAACGAATGCCTCTGTGTTCCAGAAAAAGAAAAAAGGTTCAATATGTTCTGAAATGCCTTTATCCTGTTTCTCTGCTAACTTCCCCCAAGCCGTTCTGTCTCCTGGAGAAATCCCAAATCCCTGGGACTTCTTCCAGCCCTCCTCTTTATTGTGGGAGTTACAAGCTCCTAATCAGGAACCAGAAATGATTGCATGTCACACGCATGCCCAACAGGACAGAGGCAGTCTGACTTTCGACATCCAGCTCCCAGATTCCTGCTGCCGGTGCTGCACAGAGAGCAAAGGGATACTGCCTGAAGCTGACTGCAGTGGAGATGGGTCTGAAAGCCCACGTGGCTCTCTCCGGCCAGCCGCCCTTGCTCACTCTTGCTCCCATCAGATGTCTTCTAAAATGTCCATTGAGTTAATTTAGTCCATGACTTTGGGCTCCATCTGTTATAACGGTCTTTCAGGGCTGGAGAGATGGTGTGTGGTGTTGGGCTGAAGTGCGGGGCTCAATCAGGGAGGGAACTGTATCCCTCAGACATGACTATGGTGAGACACGGCCAGCCCGTGGGTGATCAGGAGAGAATCTAAAGGGGAATTGCCATTTCTGCCTAAATATTTCTGAGACCAACAGGCCTTATGGATTTTCTGCTATTTATTGCTAATAGGTGGCATTTTTTTGTTTCCCCCTTTGTCGGGAGCCACAGGAGGGGTTGAGGAGCAGAACGACCGCAGCAGCGGAGCAGCTGCCCGGCTGAACGCTGTCCCAGCGGCGCGGGTGCCGCGGGGCAGGGATGCTCACCCGTGGGGCGGATGGGTGTAAGAAGAGGACGGGGACACGTCAAACTCCAGAAGACCCTCGAGGATCGATGCACCTCAGGCTCTGTAGGCTGGCTATTGTTCTACTGTTAAATTGTCACCAGACTGCGGTGCCTCTAACAGGTGGGTTTATTCTGCTCATTTCCTCAGGTTAATCCTGTCAACCGCTTCAAACCTCAGGATTTCGGTGAGGGGGGTATTGCTGCCTTGCCTGCGGATCTCTGTGCCAGACCCGGGCGGCTGCGCTCTCCGTCTGCCTTCCCTTCGCGGGAGGCGGGCGGCACAAGGCACGTAGAGACACTGACCTCTAGTCTTTATCCCATCAAAACTAACTGTCATTTTATAGTCATAACTATCTCCCGTGACCAAAAATTCATCTGGAAAGCAATGAAACATACATTAATTACGTATTGAAGAGCAGTAAAAGTGTTACGCTTTCCCACAGACTTGCAGCGCAAGAGGCTTCATTCGTAATAAAATTTTAATGTGATCGCAGGCCGAGGATTGCATTCTACCGCCGTAACTGAGTGCCGTCAGTGACTTCAGGCAGGTGCCCGACCTGGCTGACCTTAAATGCGAGGCCCTGGGGAGGGACACCCCTGCAGCATCTCCCGGTCCTTGCTCCTGTCTCTGGGTGAGGCTCCTGGGAGATGAGGGATGGGACATGCCAAGTGGTTGGGGGGATGTCCAGGATCCCACCACGGGATGTGTTTGTCCCCTGTGATCCTTCTCCGTGGGTGAGTTTGCAGTCGGTGCTGGAGTGATGGATGTGCAACACTCCCCGCACCATCAGGCCATGATGCAAATGGGCCAGGGCTTGGCCTTTCCTTGCGTTACCGTCTCATTTATCCCTGTCCTAAAGCTGGGCTAGGTGTCTCCATCCACCGTGGCCACAGGCACTGCAGAGCCATGGTGGCAGAGGTGTGGTGTGGTGGCCGGACAGTGCAGCAGCCTGGGGGACCTCTGGGCCAGGAGCTGTGGAATGGGGGCTCCAGGTCACCATACGGTGAGGGAGTCAGGGCAGGAGGAAAGTGGGGGGGGTCCGCTCTGGCCGAGGCATGAAGACCCCGAGGACCTTGGCAAGGAGAGGGGTTGGGGACTTTGAGACCCAAGGCTTTCCGCACCAAGGGGGTACGGGATAGCGAGCAGCATCTGCCCACCTCCCGCTGGGTCCTGGCTGGGAGGAGGCAGAAGAGCACACAGCCCCACAGCGTCTCTTTTTGCTCTAGGAAATCTGATCATCCCACTCAGGCAAATAAGGAGCAATAGGTAATGCACTACCCAGGGAAATTAAACAAAATCCTGGGCAGAGACTCCCTGGTGGGTTCCCAGCCTTTTGCTGCCTTGATGGGAGCATAAACATATGCAGAAAAGCAAAGCAGCGTGTTGGCAGGAGCCGTGGAGGTGCTGGGACGGGGAGGCTGAGCACTGCTGAGCAACAAGTCGTTCAGCTGCACAAATACCTGCAAACGAGCTCACCAGTATCATCTGCAAAAATACCCACCTAGTAAGTTCTGCATTTTTTGGCCTTTTGTCCCCACAAATAATAATGGCAGAGCAACAGAAAGCTCTCTAATGTTCTTGCAGTGTAATAAAGTAACCCCACTAGGAATAAAATCTACAGCAATTACTGTGCCAGGTATTATGCTGATTTATCAAATTGCAGTTGAAAGTCAAGAAGAGTTGAGGATACAGTGATAACACATCTGATCTCAAATCTGACTCTAAATTACCCTTCTGGCCAGCACAGTATTTCATCCAGAAGAATCGTTATTCCTCTCATCTCTCTTCTTCAAAAATCACTGTTCAAACCGATAATTTTGCACTCCTTGTGTATTGGAGTCAGTACTTTGCCTGCACCCCTCACTGCGTGATTAGCTGCTAAGGTGATGCTGAGTATTTTGGACCAGGCCTCCCACTGCAGGGTGGAGCATAAGGAATGGAAGCAAACTGTCTGTGGTTCATCACCACAAGACACAGTCTCTCTTTTGGGCCCTTCTGTCCTCAGAAAGATGGCAAAGATGCATCATGTCGTGTTTGCTTGACGGGTAGAGCCTTTCCATCACCCGGGGACAGCGGTGGGCAGAGGGCAGGCAAAGCACAGCGGGTCCTGCCGATGAGGCTCGTATCCCAACTACAGCCTCAAGTTGTGCCAAGGGAGGTTTAGGTTGGACATTAGGAGAAACTTCTTTACTGAAGGAGTGGTCAGGGCTTGGCACAGGCTGCCCAGGGCAGTGGTGGAGTCCCCATCCCTGGAGGGATGTAAAAGACGTGTAGATGAGGCGCTTGGGGACATGGTTTAGGGGGCATGGGGGGGGTGGGTTGACGGTTGGACTCGATGATCTTAGAGGTCTTTTCCAACCTTAGTGATTCTGTGATTCTATCTCGGCCACTTGCACCGTGCAGCGAGGACCCCATCGACCCCACGCCTGTGCCAACGGGCTGGGTCGTGACACAGGGGGAAGTATTTGATGGTGGCCACCACCTTTGTGAAGCACAGGTATGTCTGGGGTGATGAGGTGCTGAGCAGCCAACGCTGGGTCTGACCTACAGCCTCTTTGCCCGGTTGCGGGGCGCTGCTGAGCCTGAGCTCGGGGGTCCCAGCGCTGTACGTGGGGGCTGTCCCCGGAGCTGGGGCCCAGCGCCATTGCACGTTTCCTTCACCACGGACTTGCTCTAGGTCTGACCACTCTGCTTCCAGCAGGAGCACGGCGAGGACCGCTGCTCTTACCACCAGCACCGCACAGCAGCCCTAACCCTGCTGGGACCTTTGGAGAATGGGGACACTTGCCAAGGTGCAAATCTGCCCTAGGTGGAGGACCAGGACCTCACTGGGGCTGGCACACGACTTCTGCTCCTAGCACGTGCCGCTGTGGTCAGGGACCTGGGATTTGTCAAATGAAGTCCTTTCCTTTGATCCTTCTTGCGTAAAGTTTTCGATATTGCTTGTCAGGACTGTTTTCCCTTTCATTCCATCATCTTAATAACAATAACACAGATGTAACAAAGACAAACCATCCTCTCAGCGCTGCCGGGGCATTTGTGGCCATGGCCCTGTGCCGTGGGCGCAGCTCGGGCTGGTGCCTGAGGAGAAACCACAGGCAAAGACCAGCCCCTTTCTGCAGGCCACCAGCCCATGGGACAGCCCGGGCACGTGGGAGGCTGTGTTCCGCTGGGGTGGGGGGGTGCTGGTGGGTATCCCTGTTTCTGTGTGAGCCGGGCATCCCTGTCCAGAGGCATCCCATCCCATCCCATCCCATCCCATCCTATCCCATCCCATCCCATCCCATCCCATCTTGACCATGGCTGTGTGGGCTAGCCCGAAGGGCTGAGTCCCTGCGCTCGAAGGGTTAACACTGCCGAGATCCTGCTGATGAGATTTGTTAAACTTCCCATTACATCCTACAGCGCTGCTAATTACGTCTTCATAAACCAAAGTCAATTAGCCAGGTCTCTCCCTGCCTGTGCCTCTTAACTTGCCTCTCCATCATTCGCCCGACGCCTGGGAACACCTGCCCGGGCCCTGCCTCCCCCGCGGTGCCGCAGAGCGCGTCCGCCCTGCGAGCCCCCTGCCCCAAAGCTGCTTTGGAGCCTTTCGAGGCTCCAGCTGGTGCTTATTGACCCAAAGTGGAAGCGCCGCAGCTCGTCCTGCCCGGGAGCACGACCTCCAAAACCGCAACTGCTCGGGTTGGAGGGGAGGAGGTGGGGGGAGCCAACGTCCTTCTTCAAATATGGAAAAAATTACCGCAACAAGGAAAGCAATAAATTCTTCCCTATGTTCAAAAGCAAGGGATTTGCTTTCTAGGGAGAGAGATTTAGGTTATCTGCCTGGAATTTAGAGGTTTTAAAGGGAGGCTAGGCACACAGGGAGGGTTTAGGAAGAGCTGACCCTGCCCTGAGGTGCAAGGGGTGATCAGACATCTTCTTGAGACCCAGCTACCACGTTTTCTACTAATGTTAATAATAGGCCAAGGGTTCAGACCGATGGCCACGCCATCACTGCCCGGCCCATTGCCCCTGGGGGCTCGCCCTTGCCTGCCCGTAGGGCTGGGGCTGGACCCGTTAGTGGAGATCGGATGCATTTTGTGAGCCAGCCGTGATGGTGGATGGGCGGTTCAGCTCCCAGTTGCTTCCCTGGAGCAGTTCCAGGTCGACAAATAGCCAACATCTGGAATACCGTTTGAGCACAACTGCTATGATGCAAATTTAGAGATTAGTAGGGATTAAAGCAGTCTGGAACGTCTCACAATTTCTCATTAATGCCGCGGACTCTATAATAGCCAACCGCCCTGCATTCCCGAGGCGGCTCCCGCATCGCCGCAGCTGGCGATGGGTGGCTGTG
Organism: Pelecanoides urinatrix; assembly: GCA_013400755.1. Taxonomy (NCBI): domain Eukaryota; kingdom Metazoa; phylum Chordata; class Aves; order Procellariiformes; family Procellariidae; genus Pelecanoides; species Pelecanoides urinatrix. The sequence goes on along the minus strand of VZTQ01000419.1, from coordinate 424,370 downwards.
CCCTGCACGGCTGCCCCACGGCGGCCACCAGCCCTTTGCCACGGCCTGCCCGCAGACAAGCAGAGGCAGCCCACGGTAACATTGGTAGCCTGGCTAGAAAGTCGTTAAAGGCATGGGTATTGCTTTGCACTGTCAATCCTAAATTGGTGAAGTCGCCTTGCCACTCAGGAGACCTTCTCGGTGGAGGCTTTTGAATGGCTTCAAAACCACCATCACAGCGACACGAAGACAATGCAGCTGGGGGCTGCCTGCTGGGGCGCAGGTCCACGGGGCTGCTGGGCATCGTGGATGGGCACCTTCAGCAAGGGCAAAGCACAGGGACCTGGTGTACTGCGATGCTTCCAGTGAAGACCTCTTCCAGATCTCCTCCCAGGGCTGGAAACGGCTTCCCTGAGATTTCAGAGTCTCAAGGCCACTTACCTGCTACATGCACAAAAAATTGACATTTCAGAAACTCTCCCTAGAATAAGTCCATCTCCTTGCTGTGATAGGTGGGTGTCCTGGTTTCGGCTGGGATAGGGTTACATGTCTTCCCAGTGCTGTGTTTTGGATTTAGTATGAGGAGAATGTTGATAACACCCTGATGTTTTCAGTTGTTGCTAAGTGCCCTCCTAGTCCAAGGACAGCTCCCATGCCTGCTGACTGAGCTAGGTGCACAAGATGGGAGGGAACATAATCAGGACAGCCAGCCCAGCTGGCCAATGGGGTATTCCATACCATGTGATATCATGCTCAGTATATGAACGGTAAGTGTGATCCAGGAAGTAGCGGTCGCTACTTGGTTATCGGTCAGTGTAGGTGGTGAGCAGTTGCATTGTGCATCACTCATTTTGTATATTCTATCATTATCATTATTATTTTCCCTTTTTCTGTTCTATTAAACTGTCTTTATCTCAACCCACGAATTTTTCTCACTCTTACTCTTCCGATTCTCTCCCTGTCCTGCTGGGGGTGGGGGAGTGAGCGAGCAGCTGCATGGTGTTTGGCTGCCTGCCAGGTTAAACCACGACAGTCCTTTTTGGCACCCAACGTGGCTCCCAAAGAACACGAATGATGACAGTGCTGAATACAGGCTCATGACCAATAATTTTGTGATAACATAAACCAGTGTCACACAGTATAGCAAAGCAATGACCTTAATCCATTTCCCAGAGATGACCAACCCCACATAAAAACTGATAATCAGCAGTATAGACAGCCAGTCAGGTGCTACGTACCAAAACTCCAAGAACAGATCCAACAACTCTGAGAGCAAATAAACCAACATTGTGAACAGCGAGTACTAGACTGATATAATAAATGCTTATAACAAATTTGTTTTACCCCGTTTGGGTCAGATCTATCGTTATCTCAACCCTTCGAGCCCCACATTGAGGCCACGACAGTAGGTTTTCATCTTAATGTCCTATTTCCCCCCCTATTTTAATAATTGTGTATTTGGAAGAAATCTCCTGGCTCTGATATTGCAGGGTAATTATCTGCTCATCACTAGCTAGCCAAGCTGGGCTGTGGTGTTACTGCTTGTGATGAAGTTTTATTGTGCTCTCCGTTTTATTTTCAAATGGCTTAAGATTACAGAGAGCTTCACGGCCTTATGCTGGCCACCAGCGAGGAGTCGTCCCACATTTATAGCTTTATCCAGCAGCTCTCCTTGCTTGTCCATCTCCACAGCTGTTGTGCTGTGTTGGTGAGATTTTGCTCTGCTGATACTAGACTGAAGTACAGAGTCACCATGGTCAATGGGACAAGGAACAGCCACTTTTTCTGTTTATACTTGCAGAGAGCAGGAAGCTTGGGGTTGAAAGTGTAACTGCTCTAATGAAAGTTGATTCAGAGAGTTACAGCTTGATTTCATGTCTCTCCCTCATGCCGAGAAAGCAAATGTTCTCAGCAGAGAGGACTGCCACTCAATCGCCTTGCAATAACACTGTGACAGCCTCAGAAGTGGAGGAGAACATAGATTTTGTGTCAGGCTGATTGCAGGAGGAGTTGGTGACCTGCCTGGATTTCCACAAGCCTCCGCGGGGTCCTGCAGCTCCAGGGACTTGCCGTCCCTTGCCATGGTGCCGTTATCTCCACCTCTCCCGGCATCCAGGGTGGTCTGCTGGGGAACTGCTTGTTCCAAACCCACCATGCCCCAAACCACTCCTCCATCTCAGAAGGCCTTCCTCCTTGCCCCATCCAGAGCAGGCAGCTTCTGGGTGGGATTTTGGGGTGGTCTTGCTTGATGTGCCTTGGTTGATGACCCTTGGTGTGTGGGATGATGCTACAGCAGGTGTCAAGCAGAGGACACAGCAGGACAACTCCCACCACATGTTCCTTGCCCTGTCCAGTGGCCTGTGGGCCAGCAAGAGCTGGGGCTTGGTGTTCTAATAAGGACTTACTGCAATAGGCACAGGGCACAGCAGCAAGTTTTTGTAGCATATGTAAAACCATCAGGCGATGAAAACAACCGTTTACCTCATCAAAAAAACCCTTAAGTCTGAAGGGTGAGCTCCTCCCTGGTTTATTAAAATGGTCTGAAAGCTTAAAAAAGTTATTTCAAGTCATTGGAGAACATAAATGTTAAGGCCACTTTGATCATAGACGGGTAGCAGTGGGGAAAACCAGGATCTTAGCTGTGGCATTTGGACCTGAACGAGACCCGATGCCCCGAACCGCATAAGAAACACAGCCATGCCCCAGCTCCACAGGTTTCCACTTAAATGCACGCTGGAAGAAACCAGGCCTTATCTAAATGACAGAATTTGTATGCTAGCGACACAATGTGGTGAGACTCCTACAGCCAAGCTGTGTCTACAAATGGGCTTAAAATGGTACATTAATTAACAGGTTTCCTCCAGGCAGGTGGCCCAGGGTGTGAAATTTCACATCATGTTATTTTTTATGCCATTTGAATTTTCCATCCTTGCTATGGAAGGATGGAAATGCCAATTCCATCCTTACGCCATCTGAATTTTCCATCCTTTTTGTGTCCTCCTCATCCATGCTTCCTAGAAAAAGTTGGAAATGGGGCTCTTGTGGGCATCTGCCGGCAGCCACCAGCCAGCTTGGTGACCCCCACGTCTGGGAGGACATTTTCTGTCTGCTCAAGGCTTGGCAGAAGGGAGGAGGGTTGACAGGGCTGGGGCATGGGATAACTTTGTAAGCAAACGCATAGGGCAACGAGTTATTGCTTGAGAAAGGAAAGTCCCTCTGCTGAGTGTAAAGTTGGCATTTTCCATGAAAATGAAAGAAAAATGCTTGTCTGTCTGCCATTGCTCAGTGGTAGCTTTCATTGCTGGGCGGGTCGCAGATATATTTAATTAAGCAGCTTTGGCCCAGAGCAAGGGCGGGGAAAGAGGAAGCAAGTGAGAATGTGACAGGAGAGGAGCGAGGGGTGGAAGGCGGAGGAGGACAAGGACAAGGCAGGGACCTCGCTGGCCGGGACATTTCCAGGTGTGCCCCCAGAATAAGGAGAGACTGGTTCAGTTCTACTTTTCATATGTTTTATTATAAAGAAAGGTAAGATAAACATTATGAACCGAATGTGCCAGGTGCTACGAAAGCAGCACCGTCAAACAAAATAAAAAATAAAAAAACCCAAAAATGCACCTTATGAGAAACTGTAATTATGCTCTCTAATTTTTCATAAATAGACAAAAATCATTGTCAGCAATTTTTAAATAGATGGACATATGGCAGAAAAAATATAATAATGCCATACAACATGGATATAAATTGTCCATTTCTTGCTGTACAAATAATAGAAACAAGTTTGGCAGGCTTTTTTTGTTGGTTTTTTATACACATCTCCCTTCTATGTATAACTAAAAAATGTGCTACAATTAATATAAAATGCTTTTACTATAAAGTAAACTACTAATTTTTTTCACAAAAAAATCTTAAAGATGTCTTTAGCACAGCTCTAAAACACTTAGTAAACTACTTACAACTATCCAACAAATTATATTTTCATGGTCTTTTTCACATTTTTCCTCTCGTATTTTGCCTTCCGCTCTCTCCCCCCACCTACCTAGCAATAGTTTTTATTTATTTTTTGTATTTTTTTCGCCAGACATCCAAGGCCTTTGCATGTACAATATTCACACAAACTTCACATTTTCTTGCACAAAGTTTAGTGCTGTTAGCAAGTCAAAAGAGTGCATCCTCCTACTGAGCTGGCCTAATGCTGTAGGACACCAGACCTGGGCCTATGCTGCGTCTAAAAGCAGTTCACTAGGAAAACAGTCTGTAGCTAAGCTGATGGCAAGCGGAAAAATGGTGTCCTTAGTCTATTTTTTTTGTTGGTTTATTTATTTTCTTTTTTTTTTTTTTTTTTTTTTTT